>APFE030276920.1:310560-401081 GCA_000404065.3 Pinus taeda
AGTGAAAAAATGATTTTCCTCACCGGGACCTTCACCCTCATCTTTAGATTCTTGAGTAACATAATTTTGCTGAAATGGAGGTTGGATTGGTTTCTGTATTGCCGCTTCTTGTCCTCGTGGCTCCCGCTGTTTTATCCTATATTGGGGCTGCTGTTGTTGACCTCTGAAATTCGGGTTTCGAACTTGCGGTTCCGGTTTGCCAAGATTGAGATTTTGAAATGCCTTCCTCATCTCCTCCCGAAGGACCTGGGAAGTGGATGCTGCTTCCTCTTTGATTGTGACTTTCTTTTCCGCCTTCATTCTTGTCCTTTTGTCATTCAAATTAGCCTCCACACTGACTGCAATTTTCTGCATGTCCTCTAATGTAGGAGGATCTCGATCCCGCAGTGAATAGGCCATTTCCGGATCAAAACCATCCGGGAATTTGAGAAGTGATGATTTTCTAGATGGCCTCAAATCATCTGGAATGGCATTGTACACTGAATTAAATCTGATTATATAATCTTGAACAGACTCACCCGGATTACGCTTAAGGTTGTTGTATTCGGCATTGATTTGAAGCGGATCCTTTCTAATCTCCCACCGATCCACGAATTGCCTTTCGAGTGCTTCTAAAGAGACAATACTACCAGCTGCTAATCCTCTGAACCATTTTCTTACTTCTCCGGCAAATGTTTGCACGAACAACTGCATAGTAACATCTTCTTCATCTAGCTCGTATAGATCAAAAAATGTGCTCATTCTGTCAATATGTTGCTGCGCTGAAACACTGTGAGGAGTGCCATCAAACATGGGAATTTTGCTTTGATAATCAGCTGGCATGTCATGAAGATTTTGGGAAGAACGAGGGGAGCAAACCGGGCGGCCATGGCTCTAGGAGGAGGAGTAGGATGGGTATGTGGAGGAGGAGGTGTGGTAGGAGGGATTATAATAACAAGAGGTGGAGTTTGAGGAGTTGCAGGAGTGGGAGGAGAACCAGTAGTTGATTCAGGATATGTGATTATAGGTGAAATTGAAACAAATGGAGGAAAAGATTCTTCGTGAGCCGTGATAGTAGATCCGATGTGAGCAGAGATATTCTCAACAAAATCAGCAAGAGTAGTAGCTTGAATCCGTGTCTGGAGATGTCTCAAGATGAAATTTTCAACCAATTTGTTATGTCTCTCAAACTCAATCGTAGCAGCAAAATCAGGGTCGGGAACTAAAGACTCAAGGTCACTTTCAGATTTGGTTTTGAACAAAGACAACTCAAAACTTTCATCAAAATCAAGATCTTCAAAAGATTTAACAACAACAGGCGATGAATTAGATCTAACAAGAATTCTTGAATCAGTAGCCAGCTTGTTTTCACAAATGGACTAGGAAAGGAAAAACCACTCAACCATATGAAAACTCTTAGCCTATCATCTAAAGCTTAGAGTCCATAATAATACTGGAAAGAGACTGTCAATGAAGTGAAGATTTCAAAAGCTCACGGAGATCGACTGAAGCAGCGTTTATCTACTAACGCTGATGTAAAACAAGAGTGTGTTCGAAGGCTACCTGGCGTATCTTCAGACTCCGTCTAAGACTTAAGAAATCACACCACAATGAGCAAATGATAAGTTTGTTCTTCCCCAGTATGGTCGCCACTATGTTAGCGCTTGGAATTCACCTAGGCTGAGATAGACAAACTCTCAAGGCTACATCCAACCATTTCACCTCGTAGCTAGCCCTACGAGGTATGAGAAGGCTCTCTCGGGTCAGATTCGGTAGATCTTTCAATATGATAAGCTGACCAATTAGTATCAAAGATATTAGGCTAGTAAATTGATAAGGGGGGTTGATTTAAAGATTTTTGGGTTTTTGGTGGCAATTGGAGGGAGTGCAATTCAGGGTGCGGGGATTAAGCACAGTTTTTGCAGGGGGATCTTTGGGGCAAGGTAGGAGTGAGCGCTGATGCCTTAATCTGAGATGGATGATCAGGGATGATAGAGAAGGAGCTAAAGAGGGCAAACAACCATTTGGATCCTCTATAGACAGTAGAAAACATAGATTTTGAACAAACTAAAAAGCTGAGCATGTCAAAGCATGATTTCAAACTTAATCACTTCATCTGTCCAAAATAGAAGCAAAAAGAGATGTGGAATACATAAACAAACTTACAAGAACATGTAGAGAACACACCATCAACACTACAATCCACAAGAATCCACAAGGATGTTTGCAAAACCCTGGCCTTCTTCCTCTTGAAATTGCAAAGATAGATGTACAATATACAATGAAACTTTCTCCCACAAGAGTCCAACCTTCCAACCTCTCAAAATGACTAAGAAAACACATAATATAGGCAAGCTAACCTCTCCCCTTGCCTCTAGGGGTCGAGCTCATCCTTCTAGGAGCAGTTTGAACTAATTCCAAACTAAGCACTAGATAATAGGCAGCTCAACAACTTGCCTCTATTACTTAACTAACTGATTCATGCATTAATTATTCACTTTTTACATCAAGGAAGCTTCTAGAAGAGTAAAGAGAGGTAAAATATATCAAAGTGCCATGAAAATATTACATTTATCCATCATCTACAAGTAAAAATAATCAACCATAGTCAAAACAGTGTTTTTTGACCAAAAAAGTCAATTCTGGCAAAGTTTGCTCTCACGTCCGCGCCCCCTGGCTCTCATGTCCGTGCACCTTTGCAGCAAATTTTGAGTGGGTTCCACAGGTCCAAATCAGGTTCAAGATGGCTCATTGGAAAGCGTGTTATGTCTAATTTCCATCCCAAGTGGAATTTCTGAATTTGGAGTTGTTTTGTCCCCTCAAAAACCATTTCTCCCAGGGTCCCTTTCTGCAACTCAAAAAGTGGGCAGAAAGTCATTTTTTTGATGTATTTTGAGCTTTTGGAGGCTCAAATAATCTCAAAATTAAACTTCTCCCGAGTATTGGTAATTTTTATCTTGGCATGCCCTTTCCAAAAATGCCAAGTTTGCAAAATTCCGAGCAGTCCTTCAAAATGTCCGCGCGCGCGACGCGGACACGACACGGGAAAAACCTGTAAATTTACCCAAAATTGACAAAATGCTCCAAAATTTTCAAAATTTTCAGATTTTGATGCTGGATCAAGGCTGATCAATATCATGATGAATGAAGGATGCTTCAGCCAAGATGGATAGTGGATTTGTCCTTTTCTTCTTCTTGCGGGCCTCTAACAGCTTTCGTTGGAGGATTTTGTTTCTAGCCTTACAAACATGCAATCTTGCCCAATAGTGTGTTTTCATGTGACGTAGCAACTCTTTGTCACGATTTGCCTTTGCCAACAATCTCTCCAAATGTGCATTTACACGAATAAGCATGGACTCCCGATCAACACGCAATAGGTCACCAGGCCTCCTACGGTTCAAAATTCGATCACTACGGATCCTCCATAGCTCATCCTGCTCCTTTTCATCTTCTAATTGTTTGGTGCGCTGTTCTAGATAAGTGTTGGTCCATTGGGCCATTTGGAGCTTCTGCTGCAATATGAGGTTCTCTTCCTCTTTCTGCCTGATAATCTCATAAAGATTCGAAGGGGAAGAGCGGGCATCATGATCAATGAAATCATCATGTGCCTCGTGAACTGCCTGATCCTCAATCATGGGCTGCTTGCCCTCTTGTGCTGCCTGTGCCGATGAAGAAAGCGAGGCCCCTTCCACCTGGTGTGGAGATAACACTCGCTGCTCTGAAGATGAGGACGAGACCCCTTCCACCTGCTGTGGAGAAAGTACTCGTCGAGTTGCTGCAAATAAGGTCCTATGACCTCTCTGATATGTGACCCGAGGAGAATAGGCCATGTGTCTAGGAATGCTGGTCTCAGGCTGATGTGATGGCCCTCCCTCCTCGTGAACTGGCTCCGGCCCTGGATGTGGCTGCGTGAAAAAGTGTCGGGAGATGAAATCTGCCCAAGGAATGCCCTGCTGGCTGAGCTGATGGGAAACTACTAGCTGAATAAGACCATGATGGCATAAGCTCCGCAACTGCTGTGCTGGGGTCTGTCTCTGAAAAAGAGCGGTCAACCTCTGAATTTCGTGAGATAAGTATGCTGCAATGTTCATGATTCTCACTCTGGTGAAGTGCATCAACATGCGTATATGATAAGATGATACTCGTGCGAATCTCCCCTCACATGTGAAGTAGTGCATAATAAGTCTCATGATATCTGTATACTCTGCTCGGAGGAACTTGATGGGAAAGGTCCCTGACAAGTTATGCATACAGTAGACCTGACATATGGCTCATAATATACTAAGTCTAGCCACTTGTGCTTCAGCCACACCTCACCCACATTGGGTATCCCAGTAGCATCTGTGATAGCCTCTGGAGAAAATACAAAATTCCCCCCTGCAAGGGTGACCTGCCCATCATGGAGATGTAGGACAAACAACCGAGCCAACTCTCTGTGATGCTGAATGTGTGAGAGCCTCTCACAAAACTGATAACAAGCCATGTGCTGAAAACAAGATACTGCAAATGGGCAAGCCTGCAACTCAGTCAATGATGTGGGCTCTACCTTCTTGTGTTGGCCACTCTTGCCTCCCCTACGAGGCCTCCGCTGTGTCTCAATCTCAGTAGATGATGATAGGTCATCACCTTGCTCATTAGTCTCAGTAGTTGACATGGTGTTATTGAGCAAGGTGGAATAAACAAGTCAAAATGATCGCTGCCCTGCCTGCAAAATGCTGTGAAGTATGCTGTTTTCAAGGGGAAACATCATGAGGGATATGTTAGGGGAGGGAATTTTACATATAGGAAAGGGAAAAATATATATATAAGAAGGGAATTCTGAAGGAAACTATCACATAATGCTAAATATGTCATTCCATCTTTCAACATTTGCAAATCAATACTTTATTTAGGGAAACTGTGTTTTGTTTTTAAAAATCAAGGGAAAGGACAATGAAAATCTTCATGATGGAGGGGAGGATGCCATGGGCATAGGAGGATAGGGCAGCATCACTTATGTACAAATAACAGGCAGCTCGTTTCATTTTGTTTTTGCATGCCTTTCATAAGCATACTCTGTTTTTTCGCATGTAAAATGGCCATTTAATGCTGATAGAAAACAGGGGTTTTGGGTATTTGATTACAAGGGGAAGGGAAGGATTGCTGTGATTATTTTGTAATGGAGGGGAGAGGGATTGTATCAAGGGAATGAGGGGAATGAGGGGATATAGTGAATTAGGATTAGAGAGTAGTGAAACCTACTAACAAAGTCTGCCAACCAATTTTCACAACAGCAGTTTTTCAATAGCGCTGGCAGCTTCATAATTGCATTTATCATGAGTGAATTAGGGCTTCATTGCATGTTTTGACAATAGGGAAGGAGATTCAATTGCATAGGGAGTTTGAAAATGGGATAGGCAATTGAATTGGGTTTTTCATGAGGGGAATGGGTAGGAAAACAGAGTTTAGGAAAAGGGAGATGATACCATGTTATTTGACAAACCCTAGTACAACAAAACTGCTTCTTTTGATAGCTAGCAACATACATTTGATAGATTTTGTCATGATTTTACACAGCTTCTAACCTTTGATATTTACAGCAAGATGACACTTTTCTTTTGTTTTTTTTTTATAAGGCTATGCAAATTATATTTTTTACTATTTTTTACAATTCTTGTTTGCATGCCTTGTCATCATTTTCTTTTCTTTTTACTATATTTGTTTTTATTCTTTTGCTGTGCAATTTACATATATAATTTGCTATGTGTAATGGTGTAGGGTTTGAGCATGATGCATGGTAGAAAACTAGGGTTTAAAATATGGTTTAAGAGGGGTTAGGGTTTCATGGATTTCGGGATGGGGTCTAGCATTAATTTGCAAATAAGATTAATGAAAATGACACTCTAACACATGTGAATTTATCATGGGAAACTAATGGAAGGGAATAAAGGAAAAATTACCTTGACAAACAAACAATACAACCTAACATAAGCTTGCAAAGACATCAACCATTTAACTTATTTCTTCATAATTTCTCATGGTAAAAATGACCATAAACATGCTACCCATCCATGACATTATCATACCTAAATTTGAGTGAACTTGCAAGAAAGTTTACTGTTTGGGTGAGTTTTTGTGTAAACTGCCCGAATGACCGCGCACCTCCCCAGAAAAGCCGCGCACCACGCAGAAATCCGCGCCTGTGTATTTTCCTTCAGCAAAAAACTCCTCTCAAAGCCTCGCACTGCCCAGAAATCCGCGCACACTTGTGAAATGACCGCGCACCTTCCCAGGCACTGAAATTGCTGACCGTTGCCACGAAATTGCCTTCTTTGCCTCTAGCATGAAAATTTCACTCTCAATTGCACAATAAGAGTGACTAAATAGGGAAATTAGCTTTTATAGGGCCATTTTAAAAAAAAATTAACTTTAGAACCCACTTTCTAATGTTTTCATTTTGCTTTTCCTTTTAACACTGTTTAGAGTCTTTTTGTCCTGAAATGAGCTCTTTTGATGCGTTGGACTCCGTTCTTTTTGTAGGTTGACCATCTGATGGACTGTGGAGAAGGAACCAAGGTTGTTGCCGGCACTTTTGCAAACTTCTGAGAATTTCTTTGTTTTTACAAATTTGACATGACCTTGGACTTAAAAACAGGGTTTTTAAATCCAAGGTATAAAATGATCTGTAACTGATAAAAATAACCATGAAACATATGTACATACCTCCTTCTGGCTCGCTGGACACTTACTGACCTTGACTCATGACCTTGAAGTGATTTTGACTCAAAACCCTAGACCTAAGACCTGGGACCTCAAGACAAAAATAACAACAAGTATGACTCAATTACATTGTAGTATAACCTCATCCAGCAAAAGCCAAGAAGGGAACAAAGACCTGCTCCTCCATTCAGTGTTATGGCATGCCTAGTGGGATGCAAAGTTGACACTGATGAGACACCTAACTATGCATATGCAAAGAGCTATTGATCACTGATGGAGGGCTTAAGGCCGACACTAACAGAAGGCATAGTTCATTGCCCTCTGAAAATTTGCCCCTTTGCTCTTCAAACCAAAAGGGAGTTTCCTATAAGTGAATGTGTCCCATGGCAAATCAAAGTTGTTTTAAATTGGTCCTTTGGGTGGATATTGATTTGATTATAGCCGAAAAAACCATCCATAAATGAGAATATTTCAAATCTAGCACATTCATCAATAATATGGTCAATAATGGGAGTGGGATGATTGTCTTTTGGGCAAGCTTGATTAACATCCCTATAATCGATGCACACTCGTATTTTCCCTTGTTTCTTCATGACAGGAAAAATATTGGACCCAATTGGTAAGAGGAATAGGGTATATGAAACTAGCATGTAAATTTTTTTCAACTTCTATTTTAATGGCAACAGCCTTCATTGGATGAATAGGACGGAGGCACTGTCTCACTCGTTGACATCAAGATACATTTTGATTTCATGTTCAACTATACTAGACTCAATTCCTGGCATCTCCTCATATGAACATGAAAATATATCTTAGAATTCATGAAAGAGAGCACGATAAATATCAATTTCTGATGGAGAAAAAGATTTGCCAACATGAATGTTTTCTAAAACTTTAGGTTTAGTCAAAATATTGATAGAAATTGTTTCTTCAATATTTGACAAGTTTCGCTTGGAATCTACTGTATCTATGAAAACAAAATTCGAAAGGAAATCAACAATTAAAAGGTGATTAAGTTCATTTGAAAAATATCCTATGTGATCTGGAATATGGGAATGATGATGATAATCTTCCCATGGTTCTTCTTCCGTCATCATTGATTGGATGATTCCTCCATCAGTAGAAAATATACATGAAAAAGGATCGGAGGAAGTACCATATTCTAATGAACAATCTACCCATACAATTGGTGAAGATGGATTCGGGTTCGCCGTGTAAGCCAAAAAGATTGATTGCCATGCAAGCTCAATAAGGCTTAGCAGCATGATTTCATTATTACTATTAACTTCAAAACTATTGGTAATCTTCCTTAAGTTAGATGAAGTGGAAGATATCATGTTGCAAGTCTCAACTTTTGCCACTTCCCCCTGTTTGATGGTGATGGTAATGAAAAAGTACCCATTAGGGAAGGATCATTGAAGAGACCTACACCAATGTTTTGAAGAGATAGCAGGGGTCCGTGTAGTAACAGAATGATTCCAGTAGCTTGTGAACTAGAGGCGAAGAAGGCAAGTAGATCGATAATTGCAATTCCTCCCTTATAAGGGAATGCAATCATATGAAAGTATGTTGAAACCACAACAGCCATAGCATAAACCCACGGTCTTCCTAGCAAAATGTTTTAGTCAAGGGGTCCGTCAAAAACCTCAACTTCAACAGTTACTCTTTTTCCCCCTAGTTCGATTTGCAGATTACTCAATATTCCACAAGGCATATATGTGCGACCGTTAAAATATTTTAATATTGTTAGTGAACGTGACAAAGGTGGTGAGCCAAGTGTTTTCTAGCAATTCATAGACATAATACAAGAAGATGCCCCCTTGTCAATAATGGTTTAGTGAATAATTTTATTCAAGGCATTTACTTGAATCAGGAATGCTAATTGCACTGGTAATTGTGGCGTATAACCCACATGGTTGAAAACCACAAGATTGGAATTAGTTGGATCGATTCCACAAATTGCTGACAACAAAGCCTTCTTTTGGGAGGGACAATTTTGAAGTACCTCGAGCATCGACATAGCAAAAGGTGACTGAACCAAGTCTTCTACTATGTTATAGTTTTGTGCAGCTCGAGCTCGAGGGTTAAATGTTGATTTATGTACAACTCCCTAAGGTATTTTTATTGTTAACTCTGGTGCAATAGGTGGTGGAATAGGATCAGACGAAGTCGAAGTCGAAGGGTTAGGTTGATCAGCCTAGTTATTCAAAGACAACAGTTGATTTCCATAATCTTTACTTCGTGTTGACACCAAAACTTCAATTTTAGGCTTAGAGGTGGATAACATAAGCACTTGGGAAGTGGAAGCATGGTCTGTAGCAACCATATTTGTCTCTGGTTTTGGAAAAGGATCAGTCAACACCGCAGATGTATTAGAAGTCTTAAGAAGCTTTGAGACTTTAGATCGGTGAGGACAATCTCATGTAAAGTGCTCATCGTTACAGATCAAACATGGGTAACAAGGTTTCCTAGCCGAAGGAGAGGAATCAGATGATTTCTTTTGAGGAGAATTATTTTGTTTCTTCTTGTTTTTCCCCTTCTTCTTGCTTCTTGTTTGCTTTTCATTCTTGCCTTTGTTAGATGACACGACGTTGATTTCAAAAGCAAGAGTGTTATCAGATGCATTTGAAGTTTGATTAGAAATGGCAAGTATTTGACTAGATGGTGTACCTTCCATTTGTGTGCTTGAAGAACCAATCACACCATCACTAGCATGAGAGTCCTTACTCCATGGTGGTGGAGGAATAATGAAATCTGGTCGGGGTGCACTCAGAATCTTGTCATAGAGCGTGCCAGACTGTGTATAAATCAAGTCCAAATATTGGGCACGAGCAATTACTTTCTCTTCAGTGACAACTCCACCTTTTGCCACATCCTCGGTGATAGATGGAAACAAGGATTTTATAAACCAATTACCTAAAAGTTGGTCAGGAACATAAGTTTTAACCATTCGACGATGATGACGCCACTCATGAATATGATCAAAGATATGAGTAACAGTAGTCTGTTTAAAGTTGGTTAATAGTTATTTTCTAGTTTCATATCATATGGGTAACTGGAAGTGGGTTAAAAACATGGTAGATAAGGTAGTAAAGTTATCAAAAGAAGCTCGTAGTAACTCAATGTACCACTTTGCAGTCGGACTAGTAAGCGTTCTCTGGAAAAGACGTAGTCTAACTGAATCATCATTCAAGGAGTTTGATGAACACCATAAATGAAAAGTCATGACATGGTTGGACGAGTCTTCTCCTAGTTTTCCATTGAATTTTGGTATATCGGAAGGTAATTTATGAGGAATCATCAGCCACCAAGGTGCATAAAGAATTGGGTCATTGGTGAGCTAATTTAGATATGATAATTCAAGTGTTGCAACAAAAGGCAATTGTCTATTGAGGTCAAGTTGAGCATATCCAGGGTAAGATGGGATTACCTGGGCAATAGGCCTTTGCATACCAGCATAAGGCATCTGCTGTTGGTAACCTTGATAAGGGTAAGTTTGCTGAGAAAATATGGTGTAAGGTTTTTGTTGAGCACCAGGATACATTTGTTGTTGTCCAAACCCATCATAGGCTTATTGACCAGGACCTAGGTAAACTTGTTGCTGACCAAACCCAGCATAGGCTTGTTGACCAGGTCCAAGATGAGGTTGGTATTGCTGGAATTGCTACTGTTGATATTGGGGCTACCAAGGTTTTTGAAGCAATTATTGTTGTTGATACAACGGTTGTTGCCCACCAATGTAAGCTTGACCAGGTTTTGAATACACTAAACTAGTGTAAGTCTAGGTCATTCCAGTAAAAGGTAAACTTTCCTGAGGTTGTTGGACTCCAGGCACAAGTGGTTGTTGTAAAAATTTCTAAGAAGGTTGAATCTGTAAACCTGAAACTTGGAGGTCTGAGGTTGAAGGACCAGCTTGCACAGGTTAAGAGACAACAATCTAAGCTTGTGACTACGGTAACATTGTAACAATAGTTGTTGTAATTATGGATGAGATAGCTTCCATAGGTTGTGATGTATACAAAAGCATAGTTTGAACATGCATTGTTGGCTGCCATCGACAGATAGTCATTCCAGGTTGACCTAAAGACGACAGCGAACTGACATATGGTTGCCCCCCAGAAAATGGAAGATAAGGATATTATGCATACTGTTCTTCGTATGGGGGTAGTCCAATGTAAAGCGGATACATAGGTGGTAACCAAATGAACCAACTTGATATTGACTTGATGGGTCTAGCTGTTTAGTATCCGTTAATGAGGAACCAGATAAAATTCCTGTAGAGGACATTGGTGAAGACCAAGGGCTAGAAGCAACACCTAAGTGGGTTCGTGATAAAGATTGGTAACCCGATGGGATGGACGAAACACCATACAAGTGCGACTTAGCTGTCGTAGTAAACATTGAAGAGGTTACGACAAAATATTATGTTGTAGCTGTAACAGGTGGTACAGTCTGGGATGTTGACTTTGCCATAGTCAAATGTCCAAATAAATTTCTTAACGAATCAACAGGTGTCTAAAAGTAATAAATATCAAAAGGAACAATAAAATGAGGAGTATGAGGATACAAATAAAGTCCAATTCTAAAATGAAATGGAGTTCTGGGTGTTTCTACCTTAGATTCCTCTTCTATCGAAATCAAAACAGGTGGAAGGATCTCACCGTCAGGTCCGTAATAGATTTTCAGTATTTGTTCCTGAGGTAAAGAGGAAGTCTCGACAGTTACAGATGTCTGAGGATGTGTTGGTCGATCTTCTTCCAGTATGGTAACAACTTCTAATTGTTCAACCTCCAGATCCAAGTGTTCTGGTAAAAGAACAAGTTCAGGTTGGGCTTCTTGAAAAACTTCTAGTTGAGAAGTAACTTTTGATTGAATAGTGATAGGTTCAGGATCAACTTCTGGTTGAACAGATTCAGTTTTAGAAGTAATTTCTTGTTGAACAAATTTGGGTTGAGAATCAACTTGTTGTTGAGCAACTTGGGTTACCATTTCACTAGATTCAGTTCTAGTTTCCTTAGGTAATTGTGGAGATTACACTTCAGTAATAGATGTACTAGTAACTATAGCAGTAACTGGGTTCACAGTACTTACCGGTATAGGTTTTTCTAATAATTCAAATGAAGAACTAGAAATTTGTGAAGTACTGGATTCAGTCAAATGAGACCACTTTGACCGGATAGGTGTAGCTTCGGGTGGTAAGGGCGGTTTACTCGCTTTCTTCTGTGAATGACGGGGTAAGGGTTGATGTTCCTCCATGATCGGTGATTGATTTTATTACAAAAAAGAAATAAACAAAAAGGGGTATACTAGGAAAAAGGTTTACCAAGCAACTGTGAATTGCAGAATACCTCCCAATGAACCGAGAAGTACAAACAGGCAATCTCCCTGAATGTTGTGTTTGGTGTATCACAGTGTATAAAGCAGCCGACTTGGTTACCTAAGGATGGATAGAAACCTAGTGTTGTCCTCCCATATACACCCGAAAGTACGTGGTGGCCCAATTCGTATTAGAACTATCTAATGTGAAACCGCATAGTGAGAGCATTCCTTTATACTTTATGTACTATAACACCACCCTATATACCCAAAGGTATGTGGACAGGCTACGATATACTCACGTATGTGGAATGAGGTATCACACTCGAAATGTATCGAAGACAAGTTAGCGAAAAATGCTATGTTTTACAATGCCATAACACTCTCTAGCCTAGAACCTCTAAATGTTTTGCGTTAGGTGACAATGCTCCATTAGGTTAATTGAGGTTAATTTTAAGTTGATATTGATTAAGAATTTGACTTTCAAGGTTCACCACGTGATGTCTTTGACATTCCTAGAATGCAACTAATGTGATAAGCATTCTTACATTCAATTTGAACAATGAAAACCTTAGCTAGTAGGGATAAAGCAATCAGATTCTTTTAATCAAAGAACAAAGAACACATCTAATGCAATTTCCCTAAACTATTCCTATGAGCACACTCAAAATTTTTCAATGCACGATGCAAGTTTTTCTTTTCAATTCCCTTAATGTTGAGATGAACAAAAGGAAACTAATGCACATAAAATCAATCAATCTTTTTGGAAGAATGAAGACTTTACGAAGTTCCTTTTCGAAAGAAATGAAGACTTTTACAACACTTTCTTTTGAACAAAGATTAATCGACTATAAACTAAATTTGACAAATAACTGATAGTGATAAAGAAATCATTTAAGAAACACTAAACAATCAAGGCCAAAGTAGGGCTAGGAGAGGAAACACAAATTGATTTCAGAAGTACAACAACCATTGATCATTCAGCAACCAAAAATAGAAGGAAATTTGGGAAAAATCACTACAAGAAAAAAGGACATTGGTGAGGGGCGGAAAATGTCACCATAAGCTCATTGGTGACGGTCAAAAGAGCATTTGTCACCAAAAACTGAACGTCGCCAAAAGTATAGGTGTTGTAGTGACATACAAAGTCCTTCACCAATAACGATTTATAATGAAAAATAGTGACCATCACCATTTCATATGAGCAATGGTGATGGACCATAGCCTCCGTCACCAAAAACTGAACGTCACCAAAGGTGGTGTCGCCAAAAGTATAGGTGTTGTAGTAACATTCAAAGTTTTTCACCAATAATGATTTATAATGATGGATAACGACCATCACCATTGCATATGAGAAATGGTTATGGACCATAGCCTCTGTCACCAAAGGTGGCATCGCCAAAAGTGTAGGTGTTATGGTGACATTCAAGGTCCATCACGAATATTGATTATAATGATGGATAATGACCGTCACCATTTCATATGAACAGTAATGATTTATTGTGATGGATCTTTAATGGCCATCACTATTTGTGTATATATATGGTGACGTTCATTGACCGTCACCAAAAGTCGCATTGCTAGAAGTATAGGTGTTGTGGTGACATTTAAGGTCCGTCACGAATAATGACTATAATGACGGACAATGACCGTCACCATTTCATATCAACAACAACGATTTATGGTTATGGACCTTTGAGGGTCGTCAATATTGTTGCATATATATGGTGGCATTCGTTGACTGTCACCATTTCATATTTTTGGTGAGGGTCGAAAAATGTAACCAAATCTCATTGGTGATGGTCAAAAGAGCCTCTATCACAAAAAATTGAACGTCGCCATTCCATATGGATTTCAGGGCATGATGGAATCAAACCACCAACCTCCTACTTGTGAAGCATGTGCTCTTCCATTGAGCTAGCACCCTTTAAAGAATTATATTATTAAAAATTAGACCATAAAACTTCATAAATTGCAAATTCTACAACTTTCAATAAATTAAAGTCTTGGCAATATTTTACTAAACAAGAAAAGCAACATCAAAGTTGTAGGTCCCTACCTAATGGTTATTGAAGTTATGAAAATTGGGTAGAGGGAAAAATAGTTATGTAGAAGAGAATCAATATGTTCAGTTGAATACTCAATTAGAAGTGAAAATATGAAGACAGTTATAACCTATAAATGACTTATAACCATCAAATTCACCAAATATTGCAAAGGAAATGTCATAAGTGGATAACATATGGAAGAAGAGGAGGTAGGGACTTGGAACCCTTGTACATCTTGGCATGCCTTAGCACTTGGCACATCTTATCTTGTTTGACATGCCTTCATATTATCTGCCACATATTAGCATGCCCTAGCATTCCCTAACAAACCTTAGGAGTCACGACCTCACAACTAGCATTGCATTTTTCCATGACTTGGGAACCTTACATTCACTAGAACACCTTGGCACTCCCTAGTTTTCATGCCCTCTGTTATCCTCCATAATGTCCCAGGCCGATGGGGAGATCAATGGAGGTAACCACAGACCAAGATTTTAGTTTGGTAGCTATCCCTACCAAACTAGAGAGGGTTCTCCCTATGAAATCATAGCCAAGAGATGACAGGAATGTAAAGGATTTTAGTCTAGATAGCTAGGTTCAGGTGGGTATTTGGAAAATTTAGGGACTTGGAACTCTATCCACCCGTGTCTTTTCTGGCAGGGACTTTTTCAAGGAGGCAAGGAATTGGAACTCTGTCTAGGATAAAGAACCTAACATGCATGACATAAGCTCCCTAGAATAGAGTACCTTCTACCTAAAAGTGTGTCCCTTGCTCAAAATATATAACCCTTCTCTACTGTGCACTTTACTTAAAGATAAATCTGTGCATAAAATAGTGCTAAGGAAAACACCTAAATTAAGAAAATCGAGCATCTAAGTCAAACTATAAAAGTATAATAAATATGGCTCTATATAAGTTTGGGAAACACTAGACAAACATGCTTTCATACAACAACAATAAGATGCCTAAAATCGATGTGATTCTTTCATCGTTGCTATACCCTCATAGCAAAATTGGAATCTATAGCATGTACCCTAAGGTTGTATGCATTTGTTGAAGGTGTAGATTGAAAGGATATGCTGAGATGAAGTACTAGTGAAGGATAAACACATTCAAAAAAATAGATAAATTCTACTATGAATTCAACCCATTTGCACACAGACCAAGGATTCTACTGGGTACACTTCTCCATTGAATGGAAACTGCAATGTATTGTAGTGCTGCTGAAGAAAAAACACCTTTAGTGCAACATAGATAAAAATCTAACATATATTGTCACTGTGGCTTCCGTTTTTTATGATCTCATAGATAACAACTTCGATAATTGAAAAACGAAAAGGTGAGATGCATAGATCATTTGACATGACAGATTTGGGCATACTTTATTATTGTTTATGAGTGTTAGTACAGAAAATGCAAGGT
Source organism: Pinus taeda (assembly GCA_000404065.3). Taxonomy (NCBI): domain Eukaryota; kingdom Viridiplantae; phylum Streptophyta; class Pinopsida; order Pinales; family Pinaceae; genus Pinus; species Pinus taeda. Next base: position 326,026 of record APFE030276920.1, read on the forward strand.
AGATTGTTGTGTCTTTATGTCACAGGCCAAGGATGTGAAGAAATACATAAAATATTAAATAGCATGGTATAAGTCTATTGCAGGTTCTTTTGAAATGGGAATGGAATTATCCTTATGCGGGTTCTAGTCTAGTGGGTATAACTTTAAATAAGAAATTGATAGTTATGGAGTTGAAATTGTCTCACAATTCATGAAAAGTCCCAAATTTGTTCACTAAAAGGAAGCCGAGCGAGTCGTTAGGTTTATGGAAGGGAACACCTTATTCGCGAGAAGATAACTTGAAATTAGTTGGGAATATTATTTCTCCTCTTCTTATACGTGTGTGCTTTGAAAAGATAACCACATCCAAAGACTCAATAACAACTCTGGTAAAGTTTATAGATGTGAATAACTTTTGAGAAAACCCATTGCTTAATGACAATTGAGCGAGGAATATGTCGAAGGATTCAATCTTGCACTTAGTCATAAAAAGGAAGTTGGGGTATCTAGCATCTTGCCAACAAACCGACTCCAACCATAATGTGAAAGGCAGGTTAACTGCGAAACCTCTTTCCCACTTTGTAGTATTTTTCCCTCTTGAATTCCAATAGGTATCTGGCTGCTTAGATCCACAAAACCTGTGCCAGGTAAACTCTGCATGATACAATTGTGACATGCACACTTGACACATGCTCTAGTTTCCTTCTAAAAGAGGGTAAGTCAAAATATTATGACAATCTTAACTATAATTTGATCATACATTATTGAGGTGTTGCATGGAATAACAATATAATATCAATGCACTAATGAAGAACTCAAAATAAACGAATTTCTTATTGCTACAATAGTGCCTCTTGGGATTCTCAAATAAAGCACCTAACCTGCATGACAAAAGCTTCCTAGAATAGAGTACCTCCAACCTAGAAGTGTGTCCCCTGCTCAAAATATAGAACCCTTCTCTACTGTGCACTTTTCTTAAAGATAAATCTATGCATAAAACAAAACTAAGAAAAACACCTAAATTAAGAAAAGTGAGCATCTAAGTAAAACTATAAAATCGTACTAAATATGGATGTATCTAAGTTTGGGAAACACTGAACAAACATGCTTTCATACAACAACCACAAGATGCCTAAAATCGATGCACTTCTTTCATCGTTGCTACAACCTCATAGGAAAACTATAATCTACAACATGTATCCCAAGGCTGCATGCATCTACTAAAGGTGCATTCCAAAAGGATCTACTGAGATGAAGTATTGTTAAAGGAGAAACACCTCAAAACAATAGATAGAGCCTAGTGTGTATTCAACCCATCTGCACACAGGCCAAGGTTGCTACTGGGTACACTTCTCCCCTAAATGGAAACTGCAGTGTATTGCTTCTCTACTGAAGGAGAAACACCTTCAGAGAAACATAGATAAAACTATAACATATATTGTCACTGTGGTATCGGTTAAAGAAGATCTCATCAATATAGGTAACAACTTCGATAATTGAAAAACCAAAAGGTGAGCTACATAGATCATTTGAAATGATAGATTTGGGCATATTTTATTATTTTTTAGGAGTGTTAGTATAGAAAATACAAGGTAGCCTATTGCATCTTTATGTCATAGACCAAGGATGTGAATAAATATATAAAAAGATTAAATAACATGGTACAAGTCGACTTCAGGTTCTTTCGAAACAAGAATGGAGTTCTCCTTGTGCAGATTCTAATCTATTGGGTATAGATTTAAATAAGAAATTTATAGTTATGGGGTTGGAATTGTCTCACAATTCATGGCAAGTCCCAAAGTTGTTCACTAGAAAGAAGTAGAGTGAGTCATCATGTTTGTGAATGGTAACACCCTATTCATAGGTAGATAACTTCAAATTAGTCAGGCATATTATTTCTCCTCTTCTTGTACGTGTGTGCTTTGAAAATCTAACCACCTCCAAAGACTCAGGAACAACTCTAGTAAAGTTTATAGGTGTGAAGCACTTATGAGAAAACCCATCACTTAATGACAATTGAGTGAGGAATATGTCGAAGGATTCAATCTTGCACTCAATCATAAAAAGGAATTTGGGGTATCTAGCATCTTACAAACAAACCGACTCCAACCATAATGTAAAAGGTAGGTTAGCTATGAAACCTCTTTTCCCACTTTGTAGTATTGTTGCCTCCTAAATTCCAACAGGTATCTTGCTGCTTAGATCCACAAAACTTATCCCAAGTAAACTTTGCATGATACAATTGTGATGTGCAAGCTTGGCACACACTCTAGTTTCCCTCTAAAAGAGGGTAAGTCAAAATATTATGACAGGCTTAACTATAATTTGGTCATACACTGTTGAGGTATTATATGGAATAAAAAATACATAATCAATGCACTAATGAAGAACTCAAAATAAATGAATTTATTGTTGCTACAATAGTGCCACTCTTGGGATTCTCCAAGGAGCCACTAATTTATACACATTTGGAATCTTTACTTGGTCTACAGAAAGATTAAGCAATGGTAGTGATCACTCTTTTCCCTCCCATGGAAGGTCCATACAGAGTCAGCAATAAATTGATTTAAAAGTGAGGTATATGCTTGAAAAATAGGAGTCTGACTCTTCAACTCTAATTTAGTGGCAAGGAAATATTCAACTGTAAATGCTTGATCTTCTACAGTGTAAATTTCTAGACAAATGGCTAGCATAAATATGTCCATTGTCCACATATCCCAAAAAACCATGTATGTCTAGACTTTGGTTGTGTGTAAGAGAGGGCAGATCACATAAATAATCCATTATCAAAAGAAAACGTTAAAGCACACCATTCTATGGAAAAAAAATTTAAAAATTGATTACATACCTTAGAAAGTTTGAAAGGACATAACTGAAGCTTCCCTCTCCTTCCACACTTCATTAAACATGCCCCTTTTCCAATGTAGATTTGGCCTGCAGAATCACAATCAATAAATAGAATATGAAAAGTAAGTTTAATGAATTAAAGTAGCTTTGTTATACCTCAAGCAAATGGACTATAAGAATTTGGATTCATTCTCTACAAAAGATGATATAGAAAGATCTAATTACATTTTTAACTAAAACAAAAGTAAATTGGATTCATGCTCTGCAATAGACGATATAATGAGATCTAATGACATTTTCAACTCAAACAAAGGTAAGTTGAGTAAGCTCAAGCTCCAAAATGATGGCATCCAACTTTTGAGTGGCAGTTACTGTATATATCTAGCTAGAGGCTATAATATAAAGATATTTGTCATATGTGAAGATAAAAAAATGAAAGGAATGTGAAATTTTGACCATCAACTATAAGTTCCTTTCAAGGACTAGATCACCCCATAACATTGTTATCAAGATAATCAACTCACCCATGCTAGTACACTTCTAGTAGTTTCATGATAAAACTCAAACTCAATCAACTTCAAACAACATAAATTAACCAACAATATGTCTGTGGTTGGTTACCTAAGGATTATATCATACTAAATTACCTTTTGCATCTAACATTGAAAATGACTGTGGAAGAAATGAAGACAAATTAGTGATTATGATGGATGCATGTGATGAAATAAAATAAACAAAGACCTTTCTTCTTGCTACTGATGAGCCTTCTAGGGGATTCTTGGATGAAGTTGATCTTGATCTGCTTTCTGAAATCAAAGAGACACTTTCTAGCTACTTTGATTTGACATACAACAACCCTAATGATTATGAAAATGAATATGGAAAGCAATAAGCATCGATGAACCTGGTCTTGAAGAAGGTGTCACAAATTCTAAAATGGATAGTATTTTAAATGTCTACATCTAGCAGAGGGTTTTCCCAGTTTGGTTCCCTAGAAAATGTTGTTTTTTTACTATAGTGTGATTGTGTTTTATTTCTGTTCTATTCCACTACAAATTGCTAGAGATATTTTTTTGTCATGGTGCAACAATTACTTTCATATTTATTCATTCAAGCAATAGCAAAATTTCAAGGAAATTCTACACAAGGGACAATTAATCTATATTTTCACTTATGTCTTTTGCAAGTAAAATTCATGACTAAATTTTCATCCAAAGTTTTTAGTTTACTAGCAAGTGGTATCACAACATATATCAACATCGCAAGGCATAAATCATACTATTCAATAAAGTTGAGACTTGAGATACACAAATCTTCCCAAGTTATGCAAGTAAGAAAACTGCTGATTTTTAGTTCTAAATCTATCCAACCAAAACAAAATTATGCCATTTTCAACACCCTCTAGTCAAAGTTATTCAAGGCCTCATTCAACTCAATTAAGAATATGTCAATCTCATTGAGATTTCCTCTTTAGTTCATGCTTATAAGTTATATATTTATGCAACATGTTAAGTGATTATTCATTCAAAATTATTTAGTCGTCCAACGCATCTACCTAATTTTCTGATCAGTTTGGGCAGACTCTATCAGACATTTGCAGCATAAAATAGAAGATTGTTTTAGTACCTAGTGTTATAAAACTCTAATCTGGAAAAAGTATTTTGGGTTGTTTCTTTAAAAATATTTACAAAATTTTCAATCCCAAAGCCATTTCAGGGAGAATTTTAGTGAGGGAGAAATTTAGTATTGTTTTCTGGAAAATTTGAATGCAACTAAAAGAAATTCTTCCCATTTGCTCAAAAGATTCTAACACCCAATATGAGTGAATTCGCAGAACTTAAGATTTGGAAATAATTAAATTTCACTTTGCTTTTTCAAGACCATATATGAGTGAATTCACAAAACCTAAGATTTGGATTCTGGAAACACTTAAATTTCACCTCATTTATTAGGATCGGAAGTTCCCTGAGATGCAAACATGTAGCATTAAGAATTTACTTTGCTTGTTTAAGGGAAATGTTCAGTTTATAAATAGTGATACAAGAATCCTTGTATACATGCCTGACATAGTTCTTTGGTGACAACTAATGAAACTGAGCTCCATAAATACATAACAAACAAGGTAGAATGTAAGAGAGCATCTACTTTTCACCACACCAAAAAAGGAATTAAAAACCAAAATAAAAATAAGAATAGACTTGGATTTTTATGGTTACTCTAACAAAATGTTAAATAGGATCAATATGTTAATATGGAAAATAGTGTAGTTGATTATGATTTATTGAGCCCAAGGGGTTAGCCCAACTGAATGTCATTAATGTTACTAGGTATTTGGCTAGTTTTGTGCTGGCAGGTGCCTTGTTCGAAATCCCTTGGGTGAGGTGCACTAGTCAATGCCAATGGGTTTACCAAGGATGCCATCCATGAATGTGGGGAAAAATCCATTGGGATTCCCCAGAGAGTTTTTCTTGGAAAGAATAAAAATAGGATTTCCTAAAGAGGAATTTTGAGATGCATACAGTGTACACCTATTAAAATAAAATCTCTAGAGACAAACCATAAAAGAAGGAAAAATACAGATACTTTTACCTATGTGAGTGTGCGCTTCATGTGAGATTTTACCATGAAGATCACCTTCTCCTTTGCACCTTAAACTTTGCGGACTCCATTTTCATGAGTTTTACTAAATGAAGTGCCATGGTTTAGCTAATGATGTAAACTGTTACTTCTTTCAGATAATCTTATACCCAATATCTCATTAGAAACATTAGGTGTTGGCAGCCTATAATTTCCAACATCCCTACATGAGATCTCCTTTGTTATCCTTTCTAGATTTTCCTGTTAACTTTATAACAACGATTCCATATGTGGAAAAACTTAAAGAATCGTAAAACTGGAAGGAAGGTTTAATGCCCAGAAAAAATTAAATTACCTCCAGCCATTGATAACGCTCTTGCTGCAAACCACAGTCCACTTGCTTTCTTTACTGAAATAGCACTCCAGCTTCTTCTAAGAAAAAGAAAAGAATACAGAAAGTCTGAAGGCACTTCCAAGCTCTGCTCTCTCAGCTAAATGGTGTAAAAACTGAAGGGGATTGAGGTAAAAGCTTGGGGACCAAACAGATGAATTTATAACCAAGCTTCCATCAAGCTTCTAATGGTTATGTGTTAGGTGTTCCACAGATCAAGGTAGAGAACTCCAGATGGAGTAATGGACCACTTCAGAAGCTCCCAACAAGAAAATTAATTAACTGCAGTTGATTTCCTTAATTTAAGGAAATTACTGCAGTTGGTTTCTAGAAATTAAGGAAAGACTGCAGTTGGTTTCCATAATTGTAGGCAGCATTTGGTAAAAAAATTAATGGAGAATGGAAATTTCATGTATTTGGTACGCATGTCTTATGATGTTACTATAGAGGGATTTTGTATTCTCCACAACTACAATTGAGCACAATCATTGTGCAAGAAGATCCTTGGATCAGTTGAGACATATCATTAGGCAATTGAGGAAGATCACTCCACTGAAAATGAAGGAGATTTTTAAGGAATAATCACCGAGTAGGAAGAAGGGTAAACTCTTGGAAAGAGAAGTACAATCGAATCTTTGCCTAAACAAGAAACCATGCAACCCATTGTTCTGTGAGAAACATAGTATTTCTTTTTATTTATCCTTTCTTAATCTCGTGCACGGGGATCAATTTCTACTATAGTGTGAATGTAATTAAGTAGCATCACTATTATTTCACTAATTTACTTGATTATTATAATACAAGTTTAATGATAAAATCATCATGTGGAATTTTTTGGCCTCTGTTTAGTGAAGTACATTGATTGTGATTGACACCATCCACTGAGATGGGTAGTAAATTTTATTTATTATCTACCTACAACAGATTGGTGTGCATTTGTTTAGGTTTTTCATTTTATAGAACCAATCAATTGGTATTAAAGCAGGAAGAACCTACAGTGAGGCAAATCCAACAAAGAAGATTTTTTTCTCCCTCCTTTGTTGCAAATCCAACAAAGGAGATTCAGGGGAGAGAAGCAACTCCAGGATGAGAACTGGTAAGATGATTGTGGAGCGATAAAAAGGTGTCTTTGTAACTCCTAATTACCTCACATTAATTGTCACCACAGGGACAACTTTTTATTTCAAGAGTGTGCTCAGTTTGAGGCGGCTATTTACTCAAGAGTAATGCTTTGCAATATAGTGCTTAAAATGCAAAAGTAAATGAAAGATGGAAACAAAATCTAATTGGAACAACAAGAAACTAAAATGTTCTAAACTAAATCATTCACTCAAACAACCATCAATCGAGGATACAGTAGCAATAACTCATTCCTCTAGAAATTGATGCAATTAAAATCAAACTGGAACAAGACAATCAATCTGGGAATGAGGAAGAAATAACCAATGTTCTCTACAGTTGACATTCATGCTTTAAAGCGATTAAAATGAAATCGAAATTGAACTGAAGCTGCTATTGAAAGTAAACTAGGAAAACTCTTTAAAAGCAAACTCCTGCAATTAATCAACAGAAATGAACAACAAAGTAAATGGAAAGCAAACTGGAATTAAAGGAATTGAATAACCAATCCTATTGAACAACAATCTGTAATGAATATCAATCAAATGGAACAACAAATGGAATGAAACCATAATTGAAATAGAACAGTGAAGCTTTATATTTGAAATGAGCAGCATAATAATATACGTTGAGAAGGATAATAATCTCTATTATGATGGAAAAGAATAGACACGCGATTCAATCTCAACTTGCGCAATAAAACAATTTCATAAAATATTATAACAGCTCGCTGCAAAAACATGAAACTGTAAGGCAATACAATTCAAAGAAATAGGAATTAAATCAAACCATCACACGACGGAAATTAGAAAGATATAATACAACAGCAGCGTACTCCACCAGAGGCTAGGCCCTTAGCCGCCAGCGGATGCTACTGGGCTACTTCAGATGAGAAGAATGTACAACAACCCTTTTATTTATTCATCCTCAAATTGTGAAATCATTACAACAGCAAAAGATTTGAAGATTACAATGGAAATGCAACAATCCCTATCCTATCATGAATAATCCACCATCATTCTTGAATCTCTAGTTCTGAATCCTTAATTCTCCATCATTTTCCATCCTTTTTCCCCTCTCCCTCTCTGATCTCTGTTTTCATTTAAATAGAGAGAGAGCAGAGAGCAGTTACAATAGAGATAATTACAACATGATTCTATTACAAAATTGGATTGATTCTAACCAATTGATCAACAAGAAAATATATTTCCATCTATCTTTCAACAAAAGCAAGACGAATTTGGCTTTGCAGCTGAGATTTGGAGGACAGCCGCAACAGCAAATCTGAGAAAATCGTGCTCAAAGAACCCTGCATTTCTCTCAGTACAAGTCGAATTTGGGAAAACCATTATTTGAACAAAGTTAACTGGGTCCGTTCTGGACAAAACCCATGTTCCGAATTTTCCAAATTCTTCTCCATTTGCTAATAATCACAACCGCAAAATTGTCACTCCTTATTCCAGCGCATTTCTGAGTTGGCATTTTAATGATCAAATCTTCAATCTGGAAATTATCTTAGAGGTTAAAAATGGTGAATAATGTTATGACCAATTTATTAAAACTATCATGGATAAAATGATGCATAATCATCAATTGATTAGAAATAAAGGAAGATAAATAATATTCATCCATAAGAGCATAAATCATTTATAAAATGGATTTAAATGATAAATTATAACAAATTATATAAGAGAGAAGAGTAAAAATGGATGAAATAAGTGTTACAAAGTGGTCGTTTTCACGGCCCAACAATTACGTGTAGATAATTAATCCTATACAGGAGATGATTAAGAAAGATGAAACATACGAATGGGATAAACGGGAAAAGGACACCTTCACTCAAATAAAGAAGGCTATTGTTGATGTTTGTGTGTTATTTAATCTAGATTATGGAAAATATTTCCTACTTTATACCTTCACTTTGGAGTCGTCAATTATGGATCTTTGTTCTTGATTTTGTCATCTGACGTGTGGTATGGAGATATACTGATTTATGTCCAGACCCAAGCTTTCTGACCTGATACCTCTCACTCACAACAACGACATATTCGATACGAAGCCAAAGATTATCTAATCATTGGTGACACACTTTATCGTCGTGGTATCGATATGATTTTATGAAGGTGCCTCACTCGTGAGGAAGCCAATAAAGTTTTGAATGATTTCCATTCAAGTGCTTGTGGTGGACACTTATCTGGTTGTGCTACAACACAGCGAATTCTCTGTGTTGGTTACTTCTGGCCTTCTATATTCAAAGATTTCATAATTCCTATCAGAATCTGTCATGCATGCCAGATCTATGACCGTAAAGCTAGATTACCACCTGCAACATTGCATCTTGTTATCGTTGTTGGACCATTCTCCAAATGGGGCATTGACTTCATGACTTGTAACCCCACCTTGGCTAGGGAGCATGGGTACATTATAGTTTCCATTGACTATTTCACGAAATGGGCCGAGGTGATGCCAACATTAAACAATAGTGGCGAGACGGCTGCTCTTTTATTTTTCAACCATGTGGTTGCTCAGTTTGGTGTACCACATGCTATACTTATAGATCATGGGTCACATTTTCACAATCACATGATGTCTGTGTTAACTGCCAAGTTGGGACTTCCACATGATAATTCTACTCCTTATTATCAACAAGTAAATGGACAAGTTGAGGTCATCAACAAAGTTCTAAAGTGAATGCTTCAAAGAATGATACGGGTTCATAAACGAAACTGGAATTTAATGCCATATTCTGCCTTGTGGGCATATCGAACCTCGATGAGAAATGAAACTGGATTCACACCCTTTCAGTTAGTGTATGGTTTGGAGTCAATCTTGCCAATACAATGCGAAATTTCATCTCTCAAACTATCGATTGACCTGTTACTCGACACTTCTGAAGAAGAAGCACATTTCTTGGAACTTATCCATATGCATGAAACCCATTGTGAATTTGTATTGGCTAATGAAGCACATAAGAAACAAATCAAAGAGCAATATGACATAAATGTCAAGCCTCACATTTTCTTAGAAGGAGACTTGGTCTTGCTTTACAATCAGGAAGCTAATAAACTAGGAGCAGGAAAATTTGAATGACTTTGGATGGGTCCTTATATTGTCAAGAGTGTTTTGGAAAAATGTGCCTATGAGTTGGTGGATTATGATGGAATTCCATTGTCACAACCCTATAATGGGTTGTATCTCAAACGTTACTATTCTTAATTGAGTGCATAAAAGTCATTGTATATATGCTTTAATTGCATGTGTGTGTGTGTCAGTGTGTCTTTTAGAGTTTTTATGTGGTTAAGGAATCCACTTTTCATTTGTTGTAGATGTTGGAACCTTTGGAACCATTTGTTAGTTATGGTGATGGTGCTAGTCATAGTACGTAGAACCTATCCTCTACAGCATGGGACATTTTTGATCCAAGTGGTGAGTTAGTGAGTTTTCAAGGGTTTTGTATCAGTTGATTGACAAAAAATATCATTGAGTATAGTGCATCGATCGAACTCCTCTCTGATGCCATTTCACTTGGCATTCACTGAATCATTGTTAGGTTGGACTCACAACTCATCATACTATAACTAACAAACATTTATACCATCCGAAACCCAACAATTCTTCATATGTTCCTTAGGGTTCATATTTTGGAAAGACATTTTGAGTACATTCAATATCAACATATTTCTAGAAACTTTAACACATTAACCGACTCATTAGCAAACTATCTGTTAAATAGACATTTGCGACACATGTAAAAGTAAATTTTCAATTCACATCATTAGTTGAATAGGATTGCACATAACCATATATATATAAACTCTTAAATTAAAAATAGAGAGATGTTTTAAATTTTTTTACAAAATTTGTGTCCAAGACATGTTTGGTCATCTTACCTAAAAATTCAAAATGCATGCAAAAAACATCCTAAGTAGACCTAGTGATGCTCATGATAATAGGTCATAGCTTGAGTTATCATGTGCAAGGGCCACATCCAATGGCCTGGAACACCAATAGTATGGCGTTGTAGCCTCATTGGTAACTCCTTGATCCGGACATCTGGAATACCAAGGGTTAATCCCTCCACATGATCGCTGCAACTCTGCCAGTGTCTCGGCGAAATCCAAATCCTGGAGAACTGCTATCCCAACGTTTCTTCGAGCTGGCCCACCTGTCTCCTGTCGGTGCCTCAAAGGTCAAATAGTACCCACATCTACATGCATGAGAATGATTTTAGGTTAGTATTGGAACATAAAAACACAAAAACATGTAGAAACTTAAAAATCAAAAAACATTTTGGTAAAAAACAATTTACCTATAGCACCCCATTGAGCGCCCACTAGTAGACTCAACTCTGGATCTCCATGAAAATTCATCCCTGAGTATGAATGATCCTCGATTAAAATGTGTTGTCGATTGAGCCAACTGAAGAATGTAGTGGAAAATGTAATCGATGATTGACCAACATTCCTAGCCATCAATTCGACCCATCGTTGCATCTGTGGATCTCTAGGACTAGCTACACCCAATGTTACATGTTGAGGTTGCACCAATGGAATTATTTCTAAGGTAAAAGCAATTAAGAGTGATCCATAGCTAAAGTTCTTTGTCTTACCGCTCTTTACCTTTTTCAGCTGTTCTTTTAATGAAGAAAGTACTGCCTCACACCAGTTGAATAAATTTGGCTCAAGACACTCAAGAGCATATTGCACATATGATCTATTCGCAAAATGAAGTGTCACACTGCCAACAAACTTTATGATGGTTAAAAGGTTTGTTCTCAAAGGAAAATCATGGATATATTTGATGATTTTATTTCCATCCTTGCTAGGTTGTGTACCTAGCTAAAAGAATTGTCGAACATAGTCCCTCACTGTCTCCCCTCAATGGGTAGAACCTGAAAGAGATATTGGGGAACCACGTCTCGACAACACTGTAAGAAATTAAACATCATCGATGACAATAGGGAAAAATTTGTCTCTTATGTGAAAATACTAATCTGTCAGATCCCATGCATGAACTAGGAACTGCAATAGTTCTGATTGTTGCCTCATTCTGGAGAACCTAAATTATTTGAGCAACCAATAGTTTTTGAGCACCTAAACTGTACCCGAATCGTTTAGGGCAACCATGTCTCGTTCTTAATGCTCTCTTTCTCACCAATTCCTCATGCTCTCTTTCTCACCAATTAATAGACATAATGATCCAATGAAACCTTGAAATCAAACCATAAGCTTAGTTAGGATCCTTTTCATGCAAAAAACTGGAGAAATTTTGGGTCAATTTGGTGAAACAAGTTTGTGAAACTCGCCCAGCACAACCCAAGGAGGGAGACACTACTCTGTAGTGTATAATACCTTCTATCTAGGTGCTCCCTAGTGTAGTTTTCGACATGCAAGCCTGCGTTGATCCCAGGGCGAACAATTCAAACCCTAGGGGCTGTAAAAACCCTAAAACTTGCATGAAATAGTAAAATAATGATATGAAAATAAAGAGGATGGGTAGATCTCCTACTTGGTCTAGACGGCACGAGAAATGATCCATGGAATCTCTCACAATTAGCTGATGAAGATTGAGGTAAAAAATAGGGTCAGAGCATAAACTGAATCATAGATATCGAATGGTGAAAATAACATGGTAAATTCTTGTTTTTATATTTATTTCATGAACATTAAATGAGTAAACTTTAGTATTTACCTATTTTTACGAAAGAAAAAGGTATGTTTAATCTGTTTGGTGTTTCTTTGAATAGATTTGCAGCTGACTTACAGAATTTGACATACACAATCATGAATTGTACTTTGACCATAGAGCATACTTTTATCTCTTTTTCAAGCTTTGTTAAACATCGAAAAAGGAACCGCCTTGGAGTCCTCTTTAGGCTCTTTTCAGACTCTCGAAATATGAAAATATCACCACACGCTTGTCCTTTTCATCTCGTTAACGGATTACAAATGACATGTACTCAGTATAAGTTTAACCCTTTTTTGGGTTGAGATAGATTATTTACGAGAAAGGAATACGTTTACCAAACATGGTCAATAGGTTCTTTCTTGTATTGTTTTACGCTTTATCGGACTTGAGAGACAAATCTATGAAAAAGAACTTGTGGAGTTTACTTTTTGTCTCTTTTCAAACTCTCTAAACATGAAAAGGACTGAGTTATCATTGTCTTTAGACTCATTAAAACATCAAATAGAGACAAACTTGTCCATCATGAAAATACCGAGTTTCACCTTCGCTAGACTCATTAAAACATCACATAGCGATGGATTCACCTGAAGGGTGGAATTATACAAAAAGCATATGTTATCCTCCTCAATATTGATAAAAATCAAGAGGTACTGGTTAGCAATGACTGGGGAAAATGGGAAAACGGGTAAACCACTTTAGGGCAGCAAGTCACTCTTGAACATGACACTTTCACTTCTTCATTGTGACTATTTGGGTTGGATTATCTACTTAATGGTCATCATACCTTGGTTTATTGTACCATCCATTACTTTTTTTTTGGGTCAATTTCGCCAGTCCATTCAGTGTCACTGACATGTTCAAGAGAAGTCACTCAATTTAAAATTCATCCTTTGCAATACTCATAAACCTTCATTTTCATGATCGTCTTTCCTGAACCTTGTGTCGTCAGTCAAATTCCATCTCCAAAAATCATTACACTTGTTTCATGTCGTTGATGTGGGATACATCAAGGCCCTCCTGTGACATGTTGCTTCTTGTTGACATTAGCACATTATCCAAGAAGTTGACTTAAAAACACCCCTTCAATACCTTGAGGCTTGCATACATCAATGGCAGGCTTCTCACTTTGGGCAATAGGTTGACATCATTGGCCTTGGACCGAAAGTCTTTGTATGGTGTTCAACATCAAAACATCTATTCACACCATGCAAAATGTACTACAGTATCTTGAGGATCATCATCATTATCATTTATTTCTCTCGTGTCTGTTAACGACTTACATCATTGGCTGGTAATGAGACATTGTCTTCCCATGTTAAACTTCATATCACATATTCACATGGTTAGGCTCATACATGAGAGAATGATTGAACAAGATAGAAGACCCCAGATCTAGTTTCATCCATCTGGGCTACGATTTTAGGAAATGTAGCGAATCATTCGTACAATGGCTTTACTTTGATGGTCATCCCATCATGGGTCTATATCTGTAGACGACTGTCTATGCACTTGTAATGAAAGTTTATATGCTGAGCATGGGTATGCCTTCCCTCATAAATTCATGAGAGAAAATCCAAATATCATGATATTATGTATTATAATCAATGCAGGTCACAAACCACTTCGGAACCTCTTCATCACATCGTAAATCATATCACTCGACATCATTATTTTCGACTTCATGCTTTAGGGGGAAGCTATTACAAATCCATTTGGGCACATCAATCCCATCATTCATATTAGTACCATTAAGGCTCATCAAACCCTAATTTAGTTGCTACATGCCCTAGACAATTCACCATTTTGAATGCCTCCTTCCTTGAGAGTTTCTTGGCTTGAAGCCCTCCAGAATTGCCTCCTTGAGGGACTAGTGCAGCCTTGGACAGGGGTAAGTGAACTTTAGTGTAGGTAGGCCCATGTCAGGGTGCTATGCAGAGCACCTAGGCCCACTTTGACTTACACTGGGTGAGATTGAGTGAAATTCACATAGGTTTCTAGGAATATTCTTATCTTCTAGAGCCATCTAGAAGATTCCCACACTTATCATCTCCTATGAGCTCGAAATTGGATAGGGAATGATTCAAGTAACCTCCTACCCTCTCATCCTTTCCTCCATGGAAAATAACTCTAAGTATGGAAGTCCATTCAATACCCTCATTTATGACAAAACCTCCTCCATCTGCCTATAAATTTCGCACTCATCTTAAGTGATCAGGGGCTGGACTTTGAGAATTTGTATGGAGATACTGTTGGTGTGAGAATTTAGAGTATAAGAAAATAGTGTTATGCTGTCGAAGTGTTTTGCTATTGATGTGATGTTAGTTGGAACCCAATCTGGAAGAGTGGCAATTGATTGGGCTTCATGGTTGTAATTCTTCCTTCTATCTAATAAATTTGTTTACACATTTTTCCATATGCTTATCTTGATATGTGATTTTTATATGTGTGAATGTATTTGATTCTATTTACTTATAGTCGATAGGTCTGTTGCTTTGATTGGTTCTTTGTCTTCTCTTTATGCTTACAGGTAATTTTTGAGCAAGTTAAGTTCGAGAAGGAGCGACATGAGTCATACAAAGGAGACAAAAGGAAAGCGAAAGAACAAGTAGGTCCTTTGATTCCGTTTGTCTTATTTATCGTCTATAGAAAAAGGATAAGTGCTTTAAATTTGTTGTTCTAGGTATAGCTACCTACCTAGGGAATTAATATTTATCCATAGATGAAAAATTCCTCATAACACCTAGTACTAAAATGGATAAACCCCACAAAGACAAGGGAAAGCACATGAAGTTCTAGCCTTTGTGGATTGGATCATTCACCATTAGTTAATTTGATGACTAGGGTTATTGCATTAAGATCTTGATGTTATATGTATCATGCTAATTTTGATTGGCCTATGCAGATGGGTAGGGTTATGATATTCAAGTATGAGCCAACCTAATTATGATAGTGTGTTGTACTAATCTAGATTGATTACGCATATGTGATTATTATGCATGGTTGACAATTGTTTATGGTTTATGATGTGAACATGTTAGTTAGTTACTATTATGGACATCATGAATTTATTTATGCTTGATTTGATATGTTATGAAGTTATATTGTGCTAATATAGATTGATTGTGTAGACAAGATAGCCTCCCTTGAGATACATTAAGTATGAGTTTTCTTATGTCATCTACTTGGTGCTTGAATGTTTTATTATGTCAGCTATCTAGTGTTTGATTTATTGGTGTCTATTATTTCGTCTACTTTTTGTTTGAATGTTTGACCAATTTCACGATATGAGTATGTGTCTATAAGATTGCATGAATCAATTATATTGTTTTAAGATGGTTGTACTAACACATTATGTGTTCAAACAACTGATTTGTACTTGAGTGTAAGAAGGTGATAACTATGAGATTATATATTAAGGGTGATGAATGTGAGATGATTTTTGACTATGACATGACTATTCATCTTGGTAAAGGTTGATTTCAAATTTATATACATGATGTCTTGATATTTGTAACATGTCGCTACATGTGTGAAAAATTGTAGGGAGACATGTTCGGTGTTAGCACGACAAGGAAATAGCTGATATTTTTATATAACTAATAGATGGGTTATGTGACAATACATAGTAGGACTTGATTGCATCAAGGTAAAAGGAATGAGTTGGGTGAGAATTCCTTTGGGCTATGCTTGGAACCATAATTCCAAATGAATGAGTGCTTTGCATACATGAATTCATCTTAACCCTAGTTTGTCTGAAATTATGTGGATATGTGTTATATTCATGGACGTGTATTTGATAGGTATAACAATTGGTGTCTAGTTATAGCTAGATCCTTCAAGGGAATTGGAATCCCTTGAGAGATGGCACGTATGTATTTAGTTACAAGGAAATATGATTTCCACAACAAGATAAGATGACTAGTATATTTTTATATTTGTTTATACAATGATAGTTGCATGTTTATGGTAGTTTGATGCAGGGGATTGCATGGAAAAAGTGACTTCCATGAAATATTGAAGAAGGATCAGGTTGAATTTCCTTTATAAGCACTGGGAACCATAGGGATTGAGTCATGGTGTCTGTTGCTAGTATTGTTCTTTTAGTCTTTTGTGATTTGTTGCACTTAATTGTGGCTTTGTTATGTCTAGTGTATGCCCATAAAACTTTGTTTGTGGTGTTGTATTGTTATTGATTTTCATGGTTTCCTTCTTGTTTATTTCTTTTTCTTACCTTTTATGTTTTGAGTGGCTTGGGAATTGGTTGGGGAAAGAAGAAAGTTAGTGGAGCTAAGGGAGAGGTGAATGAAATCTAGCAGGCAACATAATACTCAGATGAAGCTAGTGCATATATAAGGGTAGTTGAAGGAAAGAGTGTGATAGTGGATTGGATTTTATGGTTCCATTGGGATAAATGGACAATTGCGGAACAACCATGAGAAAGGTAGTAGGAAAATTAAATATAATTGAGGCCTCAGATGCCTTAGATATGTTGGGAACTGTTTTTCTCAATGTTGTGCATGTGATGCACAAATAAAGGGAGCTCTCTTAAATTTAACCTTATTATATATGGTAATTATGTTGTGATCATGATTACACTGATATCTATATATATACTCATGTATGTATGTATGTATGTTATTGTCTAACAGAGTCCTAAGGGATCATGATTCTTTTATGTTGATGTTTATATGTATATATGTGGTTGTCTAATAGGGTCATTGTGGAGGAATGATTTGTTATGCATGTAAATAGCATGAAGAGGTTCCTGGCTTATGAGGAATCAAGTGGGAAGAGTAACCCTCACATACCTACAAGGTTGGTATCACGTGGATATGAATTGAATTTATGTGTTTATACTATGTTTGTGTTTACATTATGGATAGCTAATGCTGAGAGATACTTCAACGGAATGAAAACAACTTGATCTGTGACATGCTAGGATAAGCATGGATGGTTGAGAGACACTAGAAGCAAGGTTGCTTAGTAGAGACAGTGTGGTTTTGGATGTGTAGCACTATTGTCGTGTATATGTTATGTATATTGTATATTCGATGATTGTACATATGGTTTTGAGTGCCTATTGTATATATGGTGTTGCGTGTATATTGCATATGCATTGCTAGGTAGAGATGGTGCTATGTACGTTTTGGATATGTGGTGTTGTGTACATATGGTGATATGTACATGTTGTATATGCAATGCTATGTACATCTGGTTTTGTGTGCATGTTGTACATGTGGGGCTATGTACATATGGTCTTGTGTGCATGTGGTGCTCTATAAATGTTGTACATGTATTGTTGTGTGCATATGATGTTATGTACATGTCCTACATGTGGCATTGTGTACTATTGGGACAGGGTCCCCTGGGGTCAACTTTCTAATTCTTTTTTGTTATTTATGTAAAGTCTTCGCATTTTTAGGAGCCGAGCGCGAAGGTCATTAGAAGTCAAAGGGGCTTTAGGAAGGTCAAATCTGCTTAGTATGTTATAATTTAAGATATTTTGTGCCCCGTCCATGGTTTTTGAACCATGGTATTGTATTGAAAGAAGCTATATAAAGGAGTCATACCGAGTCACATGAAGTAGTGAATAGTAGAATAACTATTTATGGGAAAGTGATCTAAGTCAGAAGAGTCTGTTTTCTGTACTTAGGTGAAGGGGAAGGCTCTTGAAGCTGTGTGAGTGGAGACCTTGGTAAATCTGCAAATAAGTGCGTGAGCCCTTGCAGTTGTGTGCACAGGGAAGAAAGAGTTTGTAACAGAAGGATTGAACATAATAAAGACTATTTTGGAGAAAAATCTATATATCTGTGCCTTTATGTTTACTTCTACATTTTCTATGTATTCATTTTGTTTTTTGCAATTATCTTAAGAAACACTTAATTGATGTGCGAAAGTAGTAGATCAGTTAGTTTACTTGATGATAGGAATGTTTAAAGAAATCGACACAATGTTAGAAGATATTACCTCTAAGTTATCATAATTTTCGCATTTCAAGGATTAGGGTTCGTGAAGGTCAGGATAAAGACTTAGAAGTAACAAAAATCCATCACATAAACCTTTGGATGTAGAAACCTTGTTATGTCATCCCCCAATACTACCTCAAGTGAGACTGCAGCCTGCGCTACACAAGTTGTTGCCAAAAGGGCTGGCAGTGTAGGGTTTTGTTGGTTGACACATCTCACTTTGAACTTGGGGCCAGACCCCCTCAATCCAAAAAATGGTTCCATTTCCAGTGCCAGGATCTGTGTAAGGAATGTGTGATGTCAAATAAATGGTTCCCAACTAAGAATGCAATTGAGAACTGGAAAGATTGAAAGCTGCATGAATTTGCAGCCCAAGAAAATAGGAATCCACGCCTATCAAAGGAAGATCAGTTGAATAGATATCTATATACAGATGAAAAGAAAATTTTCTTCTGCTCTTTTCTGTGCGAATTATGCCAGTGGCTATCTAAATTGGTAGAAAATCAGGGTATGTGGAAGTTGGATAACCCTATTTTGTGGACTCCAAAGTTGGTAAGGCACTTGGAAGCTTCAGAAAACAAGATCATGAGGGCTATAGATTACTAGATAGATAGAATTTTGGGCAGGTTCATCATTGAGTTCACAATTGATACATCTGTCAGTTATAGCAAAGTTGAACATTGGTTTTTCAAAGGACCAAGTGGTAAGTATTTTAATCAATGAAAACTTGGATTAAAATGTTATTGTTTGAGAAAATGGCTATGCCATTGAATTAATGTTTAGAAGAGATTTGACAGGAGCTATGCGAAGTGACAAAATGTTCATAATAGATCTAGATTTAGGTGTTGAGTATAGTCCTCTAGTGGGAGCATCTAATAGTGATAAAGAAAGTAGTATTCTAAAAACACCTCTGGGTGTGTTGTAGACATTAAATAGGTATCGTGGGAATACTGCGTGCATCCACTCCACCTACACCATCATCTTCGCCTCACACGCCTACACCTACACCTCCACCTCCACCTCCACTATTAGACATGACCAATGCTATGAAGATGCCCATATTCAGCGGTTTGGGGATAGAAGACCCTGAAAAGTTATAGTTTATAGCTGATGTTGTGTGGAAATCAAAACAGATTATAGATGATGATTTGAAGAAAGCACAGATGGTTACAAAATTGAAAGATAGAGCACTAAGATGGTAATATAAGTATTATTCGGCTCATCCAAATGCAACAATGGAAGACATGAAGAAAGCACTCAATAATGAATTTAAGAAGCCTAAGTCACAAGCCTAGCTAGTAACATAGGTCAAAGAGATCTAGCAAAAGGTGAATGATTCTGTGTGGCACTTTGATCAAAGGTTGAAGTGTCTGCTCTAGCAGGATAATATGCAGATCACAGATGACCAACACAAGGAATGGTATATTGCTTCGCTATTGCCCCATTTGAGATTCCCTTTGTCACAGTAGAAGATTAGGACACAGGTGGAGGCATTATAGATTGCTATGAAATTAGAGGCCTCACCCAATCAAGATACAAATTTGGGAGTGCAATATATTCAGTCATAGCTCGCTAGTCTACATATGGAGTTACAAAGCCTTGAGAAGAGAAAAGAAGTCCAGAATAAGGTCTGCGCGGAAGTATGGTGTTTGAAATGTAAGGGCCAGGGTCATGACAAGGACCATTACTTGGTGTATCAAAATTATCTTGTTGGAGGGGGTCTTATCCCCTTGAAACCAAAAAACACCACTGGGCGAAGTATGGGAATGGTGCCATGGTGCGCTATTTCTCAGATTACAGGAAACCATATGACAGATAATTTTTATTTTCTGCAAAAGTTTGCGCAAGCTCTCCAACAACTATTTTGTAATTTCTGTAAGTCTGTGGGTCACGATGAGCACAATTACTGAAGTTACGAACTAATGATGGATAGAACACTCATACATAGAGTACGTATGGAGGCACGTCCTCAGGATCAAGGTGAAACTATACCACGTGGAGGATTTCAGTGTCAAAGAAGAGGATGAGAAGGGTTTGTAAGGGGTCATGGTCATATGATTTGTTATAATTGTAGAGAACCAGGTCACTTTGCGTGAGATTGTCAGAATCCAATGCACCCGTAATGTCAATATTTTCGCCAGTTTGATCATGTCAGAAAAGATTTCCCCATGCTCATCACAAAGATGCAAGAAAAGAAGACTCAAACTGAGCAGCCTACCCAGAACATCCAGATGATGAGATCTAAACCACGCAAAGAGGGTCCTAGCATTAATGCCATCACACAAGGTGTCATAGATACTAGGGAGGATAAAGGAAAGCAACCAGATGAAAATGTGTGGGCCTGTAAGTCTGCTGATAAGGAGACTAGATTACATGTAAATAAGGTAAAGGAAAAGTCTATGGAAGAAAAGAGGAGCTTCACAGATGTAGGACCTTCTACATCAAGGACTCAAAGTATGGGAAAAACAAAAGACATCAGTACTGAACCGGAGGCAGACCCATCATTATTAGCATCATTTTAAAAACCTGCATGAAGGAAATATAAGAACTACAAGAATTGATAGATAACTACATTGGCAAGAATAAGCCACTACCAGAATAGCACACGATACATATGGTGGGCAAAGTAAGAAAATAACTGGTCGCGAAATGAGATTGACTACACAGATAGAAGAATTTGAAATGGACCAAGTAATTCTTAATTTGGGGTTTGATGAAAATTTTCATGCTGAATAAAACTAGGGAAATAATGGGAAGACCAACACTATAGTGGTCCTTGATCCACTTGACAATGGCGAATTAACAGAAGATTATTCCTATGGGGCACCTACATGGAGTGACTATGGATATTGAAGGGGCGCACGCCATAACCGATTTTGAAGTGGTCAAAATAATGGACAACAATAACCCATATCAGGCGATGCTTGGAATTGATTGGTAATTTGATATGAACACAATCATCTACCTTCAAAAGCGCAGTATGATGTTTGAAAAGAAAGAGCTAAGGGTTATTTTTCCATTGGATCGAGCTGAGGGTGCACGATATATTGAACCAGTTCATGGTTATGATGAGGAGAATGATATTGAGAAGATCTATAAGCTGACTGTGTGGGATGAAGATTGGATTGACCCTATGGAGGATGGGTGAATTATGTGGGAGAAGGACAGCTCCTACAATTTAGATTCAGATGAGGAGCTTGAACACTAGCAAAATAGGTTGCATGAGGTATCGTCACTGTGATGCAACAAGCTTACAAAGTCATTCTTATTTATATCCATTGAGGTATGAAACTTACTATATTGTGATGGTTTACAGTATTTCAATTTATTTATAGATAAATTAGAAAGGGATGTACTGAAGGAACATCGGTTCCAAGCACTAGATATTGTGTTGAGAGCTATGCCTGCAAGTGGTGGGGTACACATAAGAACAAATTTGCATATTGGAAGGAATATCAATGGATGATGAAGCTACGGTTTTGGTATGTCAATACTTGCATTACGGAGAAGTATATAGCGAAGGAAGATCCATGCGAACACCTGGCTTGATGGATGAAAGAATGGGGAGAAGAATCATAGCTAGAATGGGTTCATATATTCTGCCATACTTTGGATACGATCCCAATGAACTGGTATCTAGAAACAGAGTTGCACATAGAATTGCAGAATGGGATGTCCTGAAGGAAAATATTTTGCTCACTTTTATCTTTGAATAAGGATTTGAATGTATTGATGAAGCATTATAGGATATCAGAGCTACAATATTCGGAATGCCTGAAGAACAAGTTCCATAGGTACAAGCAGATTGCAGTACGCAGCTACACCATGGAATCAAATGTTACAATGTGACCACTAAGGAAGGCGAAGAAGATCCTAGGAACATCAATATTCCTGAGTAAGAAGGACAACACAAAGTCACAGTGCCTAAGGTGAAATTTCCTGGTATTTCACAGCCCTTGAAGACTAAGCTAGTGAATATTGGATCGGAAGTGTAGTCAAAGTTAGCTAACATAGGCGACTATTGGGATGAAGATACAACAGAAAAAGTCGCAGAGCTACTACAGGAGTATCAAGACTTATTTCCCACCAAGTTATTTGGTTTGGAAGGGATAGTAGGGGATTCGGGGATCATGAAGATCACTCTAAAGCTAGATGCAAAGCCAGTAAAGAAGTGCCCATACCATTTAAATCCTAAGTATAAAGAAAAGGTGCGTGAAGAAATAAATAAGATGCTTTCACTAGGCATTATTGAACTTGTCGAAGAATCAGACTGGGTTAGTCCCATGGTGGTTCAGGAGAAGAAGACGAAGGATGAAATTCAAATATGCATAGACCTTAGGAAGTTAAATGACACTTGTTTCCATGATCCATTTCCTATGCCATTCACAAACGAAGTACTGGAAAATGTTGGAGGTCAGGAGGCTTACTCATTTACTAATGGGTTCTTAGGGTATCGTTAGAACAAGATCACACTGGAGGATAGGAGTAAGACCACCTTCATGACTGAATGGGGTTTTTTTTAGTATACATTCATGCCTTTCAAACTTAAAAATGCCCCTGCAATCTTCTCTAGGGTGGTAGCAACAATCTTCAAGGAGTTTATTCATAAGTTTTTCGAGGTTTACTTCAGTGATTGGACATTATTTGGCTTAGTAAAAAGACATGTTGACAATCTTCACCTCATGTTGGACACTTGTCGAAGGTATCAAATATCCCTTAATCTGAAGAAATGCATATTCTGCGTACCATATGGGATATTATTGGGCCATGTAGTCTGTAAGAAGGGGTTGATGGTAGAACCTACCCAAATTGTTGTAATTATTAACTTGGAGCCTCCAAAGAATGTCAAAAAATTGCACGTGATGTTGGGCCACACAGGGTATTACAGAAAATTTATCAAGGTGTATGCGCAGATTATGGTGCCCATGGAAAAATTGTTTAAAAATGATGCAACGTTTTGTTGGGACAGTGATTGCTAGAAGAGTTTGGATGATCTGAAGAATAAAATGGTCATTGTGCCCACTTTAGTGTTCACCGACTCGAATAAGGAGTTCCATGTCCATGTCGATGCATCCTACATAGCCCTGGGAGTTTTGATGACCTAATCACGTCAAGGTGATATCGATCATATGATAGTGTTTGCAAGTAGAATTTTATCGAAGGAGGAAAATAATTATTCTTACACAGAGCGTGAAGTACTAGCAATGGTGTATGCACTGCAAAAATTCAGGCACTATTTGTTTGGTGAACACTTCAAGATGTACACAGACCATTCTTCTTTAAAGTAACTGGTCAAGAAACCTATGTTGGGGTGGGGAATCTATTAATGGTTGATGCTCTTTCAAGAATATGAATTTGAAGTAATTGTGAAGCTAGGGTGACTGAATGTTGGACCATATCACATCTTGCAGATTGAGAATGGTGACGAACCTACAAATTTGGATGAAGGATTACCTGATGCCCAACTCTTTGCTATGTGTATTGCACATGATCATTTCATGGACATAATCCAATTATTGTCTATTGGTATAGCTCCAAAAGGATATACGACACAACAAAAGAAATAATTGTTGGTCAGGGCCACAGATTGTTTTGTCATTACAGGGCACTTATATAAAATGGGATCAGATGAAGTAGTGCATAGGTATGTCCTAGAGTATGAAGTACAAAGCACCCTCACTAAAGTGCATGGCGGAGTTGCAGGAGGACATTATGCGGGAAGAGAAACAATGCAAAAGTTCCTACGCACAGGACTATCATGGCCAACTATGCATAACGATGCCAAAGTCTATTGCAGGGCATATGATGCCTGTCAGAGAATGGGGAGACTGTGATGAAGGGATGAATTTCCCTTGAACCTAGGTTTCATTAAAAGTGTTTGATAATTGGGAAATTAACTTTGTGGGGCCAATTCAACCACTGGGAAAGAAGATAAGGGCAAGATATATCATTACAACAACTGAATATTTAAACAAGTGGGCTGAGGTGTAGCCTATAAAGTATTATAGCACAGCTACAACTGCAAATTTTATTTTTTAATATATCCTATATTGGTTTGGCTACCCTAAGATTTTGATGAGTGATAGACATTCACACTTATTAAATGAAACAATTACTAGTTTACTCGAAGAATTCCAGATGTTTCACCAGAAGAGTAAGCCATATCATCCTCAAGCGAACAACATAGTGGAGGCATTCAACAAAATCCTGGAAAAAACCTTAACAAAGATTTGCAATGTGAAGCCAAATGATTTGGATGTGTGCATACCAACTTTTCTATGGGGGTATAGAACTACTTGCAAGAAGTTGACCAGACAAATAGCGTTCAGGCTGGTTTATGGACAAGAAGTTGTAATGTAGAAGGAATATGTAGGACCCAATTTGTAGATTGTTGCAGTTACAGAAATGGCCAATCGAGATACCATCAAAGAACACCTCGCGTAGGTAGTTGAGTTGGAGGAAAATTGCTTCTTGGCAGGTTTTCATTAGCAATTACAAAATAATCATGAAAATGCATGGCATGACTGCCAAATCAAACAACGCACCTTCAAGAATGAAGATTTGGTATATATAACAATAAGTTCACGAAATTTTCGGGGAAGTTCCAAACACATTTGTTGGGGCCGTATATGATTAAGGAGATTATATATGGAGGTACAATTCAGCTTGTGAAGTTGAATGGGGAATTATTTTTTGGAAAAGTCAACGTGAGTTAGTTAAAGTTGTACAGGGGTGATCCTGCCTTTACACAATGACTATATGGATGTGGGATAGTCGTAGTGCTCTAGGCAGTTGCAAGGGAGCACGAGACTATAAACTATACTGCCAACGAGAAGGTTGCACGAAGCAAAGGGGTTGCATGACAAATCAAGGCAAGGCACAGAGGAGAGCTATGACAAAGGAGTTGCATTAGGATGGTGGGACTCGCGAAAACTTGCCAAAAAGTGACCATTGGAAGCACTGTAGTTGATTGGATGGTGATTTTTCCATTAAAGGGAGTGAGGGTAGAGCATTTATGGAGAATATCTTTGGAAATCTGCCGCCAAGGACGCATTAATGACAGGGAATTGGAGGGAATGGACATATTTGAATTCAAATTGAGTTATAAATATGGCATCTTGCTCCACATTCAAACACTTTGCTTCTTGAGAATTTGCATTAACCTTTTGTGCCTAAGTTTGTGGTAAGAAAAGTATTGTATGTCTGCTACAGATTGGGAGAGAAATAAGGAGCATATTTCACTATCGGGATTCACAAATTTTCCTAATTGGCAGCGTGAGATATTCCTCAAGAGAATGACTGCTACAAAACTTGAGATAAATCCGAGCCATCCTATACCTACAGGGTTTCCTACTACCGTGCCTAGGTCTCCAAGGTGTAAGCTATCTTCTTATACAAAGGGAGATAAGAAGAATAAGAAGCCTTAGCAAGCACTGGTGTGACAATCACCACAGAAAAATATGACATAAATCTGCCAGATGGGCAAGATAGATAGGTCCAAATAGCCGATAGAGCCCCTGGACCTAGATGAGGAAGAACTGCATGGAGGTATAGAGGATATTGATGCAGAAGAAGCTGAGCCAATAACTTGGCTCTTGAAAATGGAGGATTGGGACCTGTGGGACCATGAGAGGTTTCCTTAGTTGGAACCAAGAAAGTACTTGAAGAAGGTTTATTATGAGTATTTGGATGTCATGCAACTTGAGCAAATGAAATGGGTGGCTGGAGTTGGGTGCGTGGGGCTCCTAAATATGTTGTGTGTGCCACACTTAAATCACACTACTATTAATGCAATATGTGTGTGCCAATTGTTGATACTAGTACATGATGGGTGCCTCTTTTTGGGAGGACCTATCTTGATCACTGACATGTTGATCCATAGAATAAAGTTTCTACCATACCAAGGAGTGGACCCTGCAGAGGCATTTGTAGGAAAATCGTAGGAGAAAAAGTTAGTGGAAAAAATGAAGAGCGATTTTTGTTTGGTAAAGAAGTCATGTGGGTATTCCATTCAGTCAATCTCAGATGGCGCAGTGTAGTTTTCTACACAAATCTTGGCTTGCAAGATCATGAGAAAGTGTCGTGTCGATGAAGTGTCGGCACTAGTAGTTTCTTTGGCTTCCCTGTTGGCTAAGGGAGTCCAATACAACTCGGCTCAATACTTGTGTTAGGAATTGTTGGAATACTACAGAGAGGCCCATATTGAGGGCAAGGCATTCCACTACGATTGGCTTTCATTGTTGATCACATTAGTGGCTTGGAGGATGCCCGAAGAGAATCACTTCCCTCAGAAGGACTCAGATCTACATGAGGCTGTGAAGTTCGCTTCGCTATGGGCTACCAAGGACCCCACATGAATGATGGAGACAAAGATATTTTGGGTATTGTTTGAGTCAGATCTAAGGATGGTGATTAACCAACAACCTAGGTTATCACCAAGTTTTCACGCGCAATACCTCAATGTTGTAGACTTCAAGGAAAATTTCCATAATTTCCACATTTGTGTGAAGAAAGATGCCAAGGGCATATGACACAAATTTCAATACTTAGTCATCGAGGACAATATTCTGGGGCTTGTTAGTAAATGTCCAAGTGAGTGACTGACCCCCTCTAATGTCACTGCAGGAACTAGTAAGGTCGCTAAAGATGAAGAAGCATAAACCACATCAATGATAGTAGTAGAAAAGAAGAAGGAAGCGCATAAGGCTTCCACTAAAGAGAATGCCATGACAAAAGAAAAGGTCATGCAACTGAAAGAGATTGTTGCAAAGGAAAAATAAGTTTCTACGAAGGAGAAAGAAGTTGCTCCCAAGAAGAAAGAACCACCAAAAGAAAATACTATGTCACGGGCCACCATTGACCTTGATGAGTCAGACATAGAGCGTACAAATGTGGAGGAAGATACAGAGGAAGAAGTAGGAGGGGGCACAGGCTTGGAGTCCCCTTTCATCGCCAAGAAATGGAAAAAAAGTAGCTTGACAAGGTTGTAGAAGAAGAAAAAATCAGAGAGCGTGACACCATTAGTCCTCATGGACGGGGACCTAGATGGAATTGGGGATGTGGTTTGCAATGCAACAATGGATCTTTGGGGCCACTTTGAGGAGTAGTACCAACAAACACTAGGTAAACTGCAGCAGGGCTTGTAGGAATTATAGGTTCAAATAGGTCTCATTCAAGCAAGCATGGAACATGTTAGTGTCAGTCAGTTCTGACTATCACCAGTGATCAAATATGCTTTTACCAAGTTTAATTAGGGGTCTCAAAATCAAATTTTATCATGTCACTAGGTTTTCAGAATAAAATTTGGTCACTGGTTAGTGTGTCTAGGATTATTTCTACTCTCTCAAGAATTTCACATGCTGGTCACTTTCATCAATTAGCTAAGTGTATCATCATTAAGGGACTATCATCATCATGTCAGTCATCACCATCATGATTTCATTCATTTTAGCGTCTCCATTAGGTCATTAGGGTTTCAAGGTCACTAAAACTTTCATTTCATGCATAAAATCCAGCAAAGGAGGAGCAGTAATAATCAAGTCTCTTCAATAAACTTTTATTTAAAATGTAATTTTATGTTTTTATATGTAATAATGACTTCAAAGTTCCAAATGTTGCAGTTCATAGTTCCAAAAATATGCAATGTTTCAAGGAAGCCAATAAAATTACAAAGGTTCAAATTTCAAAGGTTATAAAGTGTCAAGGTTCCAACTTCGAGTTTAAAAGAGTAAGATGAGTTTATTTTAACTCATTTTCAATCTTAAAAATCTCAATATCTCTCATTCATCATCGTGCAAACTCAAAAAGGAGAAAAAATTGTGAAAAATCAAGGGTTTTGTTACATTTTGGGAGAGGTGCGACCTTTTTGAGGAGTTGTGACCTTTTTGAGGAGGTGCGACCTTTGTTGTGACCTTTCTAAGGAGGTACAACCTTTACTAAGACCTTTCTGAGGAGGTGCAACCTTTCCTATGACCTTTTTTCTGGCTAGTGAGATCCTTCTGGACTTAGCATGGCGCATCTGGAGACACCTTGGGAGAATGAGTTTTTGAAGGCCTTCCCATGGGTCATTTAAAAAAATTCAAGATGTTATGGAAACTAGACATATGAGGCTAGTCTACTCTTCTTTCATATTTCAATTTTAACTTCAGGAAGGAAGCTAAAATGGCCTCAAACTTGGTGCTACACTTCAACAATTTACTGAGATGTTAATTAAAATTTTCACTGTGTAATTTTTCAGAGTTTCTAGTTTGACTTTTGTAAAAGTCAAAAGGTGAAAGTGGATGAATATAAATGGTCAAATGTAAATGCAAATGGGTTACTATATGGGTAAATAGGTGTCTTATCCTCATTTTAATGCTTTGGATAAATATCTCGTGAGAGTTAGATAAAAGAGGAAATGGTTGAGTAACCTCCCTATTATGTAGCAGTGATTAGATAGGTGCATGTACTTGAATTTCTTTGTTGGAAATTCAACCGCATAGGGAGGATTTCTACTTCAAAGCCAATATGAGGTCTTTTTTAATGATTTTCAAGGGTTGGATGTAGTGGAATTAATTCTTAAAGTCTAGTGTAATTGAGAATTTGGCAAGAACTAATAAACATACTTTGCAGCTATTATAGTGGGATTCCTATGGTATATGTTTTAGCGGTGTTTTTCCTTCTGTGATGATAAGTTTGAATGTATTGTATCCTTCATTTACATTTCCATGTTTCATGTGCTTGTTTCCTAAGATAATAAACAAAATGCATTCATGTAATTATCTATTTTGGAGAAGCTTTCACATTATTGTTCATTTTTCTTCTAATATAAACGAATTCATGAGACTCATTCTCGTTTAGAAACCCTACCTATCTCCCGTATACACAATGAAAAGCCTATAGTGTTAAAGTGTGTGCCTTCCTTTCCCTATTACATCTCCACAAATATGATTCTAAAAGCCTAGACCTGGCTCCCTAGACCTAAGCCATCATCCAACAAACAATCAAAATAAAATCAAACCTTGATCTAAACATATCTAGCCTAAAAGAATTTACATCTCAGTCATCTGTTGGCTGTGATTTCATAGAGAGATCCCTCTTTGGTTTGGTAGGGCCATCTACCAAGTTACAATCTTGTTTTGTGGTTACCTCTGTTGATTCCTCTCAGCCCCAAACATTGTGGGGGATAACATTTTGGAGTCGTTTCCGGGGAAACAAAAGATCATATCTTCCCCGGGAAAGGATGACAAGGATCAGAACTAATTGTTGATGGTGGACAATGGTCAGACACATATGAAGGCTGAAATCATTCACGTGGTTACTCCAAATCAATTCCAAATTTACTTCAAAGACTCCACTGGAGGATGAAATTTACCAATAGAAAAATGAAAGGACAAATATATGGGAAGATCAAGTATTCAAGCTCAACTTTCATCCAAGTCAAGAATGTTTTCTAGAGTATATTGTATTTGAGAAAAGATCCCAGGCCTGGATTTGATTCCTTTACCTTGAAGATTGTGAATACAAATTCTCTGTACACCTTTGATCTTCGTCAAGACCCTTCTTCCAAATCTTATGATGACCAGATTCCACTTAATGAGCCTCAAGAGATTAAAACTAATCCTACAGCTTCTGTACATACTCCTACACCTTGTAAAATTCCAGTTAGATACAAGAAACCAATATTACATCCTATACTTCATGATTTCCCTGTAAATTATTACAAATATCTTCCTAGGTTTGATGGAGAATATG
Organism: Pinus taeda; assembly: GCA_000404065.3. Lineage (NCBI taxonomy): Eukaryota > Viridiplantae > Streptophyta > Pinopsida > Pinales > Pinaceae > Pinus > Pinus taeda. The sequence goes on from APFE030276920.1 coordinate 356,326, forward strand.
GTAACATCACAGCTGAAAAACACATTCATAATTTTGAAAAGTTTCCCAACCCTTTTGAGGTCGAAGAAGATGATGTTAGTATCATGATTTCTGCTTTATCTTTGCAAGGTGAAGCTAAGAAATGGTTTAAAAACTTACTAGCTGCAAGCATTTTTTATTTCCATCATTTTGTGAAAGATTTCCTTGATATATGGGAGATCAAGAGAAATCCTTTTCTGATTTTAGAAGAATATAATCAGTTGGAAAGACAACTAGGAGAAACAATGCAACACTTTTTAGTGAAGTCTAATCAAGTATAGCATTCAATCCCTGCTGATATCAAACTGGCACCTGGTTTAGCTCTATTACTCTACCCAGATTCCTTTGATCCAGAAATGGCATTTCGATTGAGGGAAAGGGATCCTACCACACTCAAAGCAATGAAAGATAGTGAAATAGATGTGGAAGCTAATGTTTTGGTCAAGAGGTCAAAGTTGAAAGATGAAGCGAGGGAGAACATAGAGAAAGAACATCTAACATATTCAGAAGTGAAGCTCGAGATTTTGGTAAGCACAAGGAAAGAAATGATGCAAAAGATCATCATGAGAGATAAAATTATTGTTCAAAAACACCATATCACACTTACTGCATAAGAATAAGAGGTTGTTGATCCTAACCATTTCGTTGCTAATCCTTGTTACCATAGATCAAAAAATGATTTTTTAATCTATTCATTTATGGACACTCATGAATATGGATTTGTAGATCATCCCATGGAGGATCAATATACTGATCTAGTGTGTATGTTTGACGTCATTCCTTATAATCATGAGTTACCCAAGTATGATTAGTATGATAATGATTATGTTGTTGAAATAGAGGCTAACTCTACAAGGCAATCAACAACATGTTGTTGGGAGGAAGAAGCTTCATTACAGCAACTCAGATGTAGCACTCAACCTATGCATATCAATCATGACAGCAATGAAGAGAATCAGGAAAATTTCAAATTAGGTGAAAGGTATTTTCCTTTATGTTTTACGTCATTTCAATTGCTGAGAGAAAACTTCCCTAAAATTAGAAATTAGCAGTCTTTCAGTTTTAATGCTGAGCATGGAGAAGACCATGAAATTGTTGACCAAGACTCCTTACCTTTGTGTATCTCTTCTTTTGAAAATATAAGAGAAAACTATAAGGTTACCAAGGTAAGTAAGTTGAAAGAAAATGACAACCTTATCCTGAAGTTTTTGAGAATGTTGTTTGTAGTATAGGACCTTCTTTCAGTCCACAATCACTATTACCAAGCAACATTCAGTTTGAAAATGCATCTGAAAGTGTGGAACATGAAGAGTTTATAGAAAATCATGTAATCTCATTGGAAACAATGTATGACAAGTTGCAACATTCCTCTCAAGTTCTCCTTGATCTAGTAGCTGATGTTGTGGATGGTATATGTAGTCAAAGTCCTTTTCCAATAGTTAACTATAAGCTTCAAAACAAAGGAGACACGAATTTGATCAGGCATCTAGCTTCATTGTCTTGTTCAGCAGGAGTCTCGTTACAAAGTTCATCAAAAAATTTGCAGTTTACATGTGTTTCGCTTGAGAATGACAAACTTCATTTTATAAAACAACCAATGTCTAAAAAGGAAGAAGATTCTTGTCTCATTGATGATCATCAAGAAAAGGTAGTCATTTATGAGTTTCAAGATCCTTTTGTCAAGTTGTTGTAGTCATCATGGGAGATGAGTTTTATTATATTTATGGATCATGTACAAATGTTCAGTGGACACTTGGAGTGGCCTAGCTTTTTTTTTTTCTTCTTGCTCAAGAAAAGTACGAGCATAATTCAAATAAGTAGCCATTTGCTAGATTGGTTACACTAGAGGGATCATTACACATGATTGTATATACATCTTTAGGAGGTGGGTAGTTATCATGAGGACTTGAACCCTAGAGTGAAGGCCCTAAGGTCTCGATGATCTGCTACCATAAGTAAGTTCAATCAGTAGTCAATTCTAGAGTTAAGCTAGTTAAGCTTTTCAGTCAGTTTTCAGTTTTGAGTTCAGTCTTTTTGTTTTCGACTCCGTACCCAATGAATAAGACTACAAGGTCTATGATGCTCTTGACACCTCCAAGGAGCTTCCATCCCCAAATGGATCTGATTTTAAGGTCAATCAGTTCTTCTTGTCACCAATGATCAAATACGCTTTTAACAACTTTTGTTAGGGGTGTGAAAGTCAAATTTTATCATGTCACTAGGTTTTCGAAATAAAATTTGGTCACTGGTTAGTTTGTCTAGGGTTATTTCTACCCTATCAAGAATTTGACATGCCGGTCACTTTCATAACTCAGCTAAGTGTATCATCATTAAGGTACCGTCATCATCATGTCAGTCATCACCATCATGATTTCATTCAGTTCAGTGTCTCCATTAGGTCATTAGGGTTTTAAGGTCACTAAAACTTTCCTTTCATGCATAAAATATGGCAAAGGAGGAGTGGTAATAAGCAAGTCTCTTAAATAAATTTTGATTTCAAATGTAATTTTATGTTTTTATATGTAACAATTACTTCAAAGTTCCAAAGGTCGCAATTTAGAGTTCCAAGAAGATCAAATGTTTCAAGAAAGCCAATAAAATTACAAAGGTTCAAATTTCAAAGGTTATAAAGTGTCAACGTTCCAAATTCGAGTTTAAAAGATTAAGATGAGTTTATTTTAACTCATTTTCACTCTTAAAAATCTCAATATCTCTCATTCATCATTGTGCAAACTCAAAAAGGAGAAAAAATTGTGAAAATTTGAGGATTTTGCGACATTTTGGGATAGGTGTGACCTTTCTAAGGAGGTGCAACCTTTCTTGCCACCTTTCTGAGGAGGTGTGACCTTTCCTATGACCTTTCTAAAAAGATGTGACCTTTCCTGCAACCTTTTTGTTGGCTGGTGTGACCCTTCTGGTCTTGGCGTGGTGCATTTGGAGACACCTTGGGAGACTGAGTTTTTGGAGGCCTTCTCATGGGTCATTTTAAAAAACTCAAGATGTTCTAGAAACTAGAAAGACAAGGCTATTTTACCGTTTTTTCATATTTCAATTTTGACCTTAGAAAGACACCTAAAGGTGGTGTCAAACCTGGCGCTACACTTCTACAATTTTATGAGATTTTAATTAAAATTTTCACTATCTAATTTTAAAGAGTTTCTAGTTTGACTTTTGTAGAAGTCAAAAGGTGAAAGTGGATGAATGTAAATGGTCCAATGTAAATGTAAATGGGTTACTATAGAGGTAAATAGGTGCCTTATCCTCGATTTAATTCTTTGGATAAATATCTTGTGATAGTTAGAAAAAAGAGGAAATGGTTGAGTAACCACCCTAGTATGTAGCAATGATTAGATAGGTGCATGTATTTGACTTTTTTTGCTAGAAATTCGACATCCTAGGGAGGACTTAGACTTCAAAGCCTATATGAGGCCTTTTGTAATAATTTTCAAGGGTTGGACACAGTGGGATTAGGCCTTGAATGCTAGTGTAATTGAGAATTTGGCAAGAACTAATAGACAATGTTTGCAGTTATTATAGTGGGATTCTTGTGGTATGTGTTTTAGAAGTGTTTTTCCTTGTGCGATCATAAGTTTGAATGTATTGTATCTTTCATTTTCCATTTCCATGATTCATGTACTTGTTTCCTAAGATAATAAACACAATTCATTAATGTAATGCTCTAGTTGGAGAAGCTTTCACATTATTGTTCATTTTTCTTTTGATATAAGCAAATTCATGAGACTGATGCTCATTTAGAAACCCTACCTATCTCCCATATCCATAATGACTACCCTAAAGTGCTAAATACTGTGCCTATCTTGCCCCATTATATCTCTGCAAATCTGATTCTCAAAGCCTAGACCTGGCTCCCTAGACCTAAGCCATCATCCAACAAACAATCAAAATCAAATCAAACCATGATCTAAACATATCTAGCCTAAAAACCTTTACATCTCAGTCATATGTTAGCTGTTATTTCATAGAGAGAGCCCTCTCTAGCTTGGTAGGGCTAGCTACCAAACTAAAAGCTTGGTCTGTGGTTACCTACATCGACTCCTCTCAGCTTGGTACATTGTGGGGCATAACAGGACAAGAGAGCGTGAAGCAAGCGAGCCTAAAACAAGTGAGTGGGTTAGCCCTAGAAGCATAAATGACATTGGATCTATGCAGAGTATAGTTTCTCGAGGGGTCCCTAAGCATAGACTCAGCAAAAAGCAGGGCACACCTTCTACACATGAAGAAATTGATTATGGACCTCCCCTCGCTTCCTATTCCGATTCTTCATGAGCTACATTAAGGGGTGTCTAATGAGATCAGAATTTGGGAACAACATGACCTACTGATCATCAATGAGGTGAAAAAAATAATCAAAATACATTTGAGAAAAGGCGCAGGACATCAAGGAAAAGGAGGAGATAATGGTGCGAAGTCAGCATTTGGAAGAAGCTATTTCACAGGACTGTAGTGAGCTCCTTGAGCTCCAGATTTCAGCGGAAGTAGCCTCTGTAGAAAAGATTCAGAAGATAGTTGCCACAATAAAGGAGTCACAGTCAAAAATTGGCAAAGTCAGGTTTGAGCTGCAGCTGCAAATATTTGAGCTACAACTTAAGCTGCAACCCACTACCCCTCCAAAAGTCTAAGAGAAGTGTGAAGATGTTATTAAAGAAGAGGTGGCCACCTTGGAAGATATAGTCAAGGGTTGCACTCATTAATTTGAATAGGCCATGTAATTATGGACCTCTGTAGAGGAGGATCACACTCTGTAGAATATTGAAGTAGACATTAGAGAGAAGCAGTGAAATTTCGATGAAATCAGGTCGATAGTGTGAACCTTAATGCCAGTGCAAAGGTTCACCAGATTATAGCAAGGCAAGCTCATCCAGAGTGAAATTGGTGAGCTATGCTGAAAGGAAGCAATCATCTCTTCAAGGAAGCAACCTTAGGAAGATGAGGCCAGTCAGTTGACGATGTCAGTATAGGGCAAGCTGAAGGCCATGCAGCAGACACATAGAATAGTGGGACTTGCAATTGAAGGCCCCACCAATAAGAAATTAGTTGAAGAAGTCCATAAGGCCGATGCATAGGGGACAACAGACCTGTAGGTGTTAAATATCGAATTCAATTAGCTACAAGCAAATATTAAGGCACCACCAATAGAGTGACTCAAGGAAAAGTCACGACTTTGTGTTGGGGGCCTCTTGGGACAAGGTCCCCTGGGGTCAACTTTGTAATTGTTTTTTGTTATTTATGTAATGTCTCCGCATTTTGAGGAGTGGAGCATGAAGGCCATTACAAGTCAAAGGGACTTTAGGAAGGTCAAAGCCCCTTAGTATGTTAGAATTTAAGATGTTTTTTGACTAATCCATGGTTCACAAACCATGGTATTGTAATGAAAGAAGCTATATAAAGGAGTCATATCAAGTCATAGGAAGTGGTCAATTGTATGGGAAAGTGATCTAAGTCAAAAGAGTCTATTTTATGTACTTAGGCAAAGGGGAAGGCTCTTGCAGCTGTGTGCGTAGAGACCTTGGTAAGTCTAACGCTGAATGCACAATCCCCTACAACTGTGTGTGCAGGGAAGAAAGAGTTTGTAACATAAGGATTGAACACAATAAAGATTATTTTGGAGCAATATTTGTGTATTTGTGCCTTTATGTTTACTTCTACATTTTTTGTGTATTCATTCTTTTTTCTGCAATTATCTTAAGAAACACTTAATTGATGCACGAAAGTAGTAGATTTGTTAGTTTACTTGATGTTATGAATCTTTAAAGCAATTGGAGCAACATTAGAAGCTGTTATCTATAAGTTATCATAATTTCACATTTCATGGATCAGGGTTTGCAAAGGTCAGGGTAAAGCCTTAAAAGTAACAAAAACCCATCACATAGACCTATGGATGTAGAAACCTCATTCTGTCATCCCCCAATACAGCCTCGTGTGAGACTGCAACCTACACTACATAGGTTGTTACTGAAAGGGCTGACAATGTAGGGTTTTATTGGTCGGCACAACTAGCTTTGAACATGGGTCCATACCCCCTCAATCCAACAATACCAAAAAGTTTAGAAATCATTACCACATAAATATATTTATTAAACTATAAATGCATCAAACATATATCAACTTTTAGTTACCTTTTGGTCCCCATGCTTGTTCTAGTGGAAGTGGTAAGTCAGGTTCTCCCTAATAGTTCATGCCACTGTATGGATAGTCATCTATATATAGCGGCAAGTGGTCCCAATGAGAAAGAAATGTAGTTTGAAACACACGTCTGACTCCCCTGCCACCTCCTCATCTCAGTAGCTTCCCCCAACAGTATATCCTGGGCTCTTGTGGGCGCCCATCCTAGATATGAGCATAAGGTCGTATCGTGGTGATATTCTCAAAGAAGAGAAAACACAAAACTATCGCAAATGAACAATTATCATTGGTTCCCCATCTACACAATGTCAACTATCGTTTCAAAAATGAAATCATCATTTGGGGCCACCCTTAGTAGGTCCCTCCAAAAATTCTCTCTACCAGCATCATCTTCCCTCCAGTCATACAGTGGAAGGCATGGCTACCAAAAATTCGTAGCAAGCTCGTATCTCCAATCTCTCAAAGTGATAAATTCAGATAGTCTTTCCTGTCACATGAATACCCCATATACAATGATGCTCAACGAACTCCTCAATATGCCTCCCACAAAGTAGCATTGGATGTATCTCCCCTACCACCCCCATGGGGGCAGTCCTGTCAAAAAGTATATGTCCTGGATCGTGAGCTCGATCTTGTGCCCTTCCACTACAAAGGCCTCCTGATTGAGATCCCAATAGCTCACTATCCTTGATAGTAAGGGCTCACCAACCCTCATCAGTGGGTTCTCCAAGAACTCTAGCATGCCACATCATGCCAGTATCCCTCTCATTGCTTGATTCCATTGAATCTGAGCATAGAGGGTATCAGATTCTGTTTCTTGCTATGATGTATTTAACTCTTCCATACCTACAAGATACCACTAAGTTTTGTGAGTTGAGAGTGTTAGTGTCATTGTCTTCACACTGTCATCAGTGATCAAAATTTACTCTTTTGCATTTCATATTAGGTGTCCCATTCTGATGAGTTACATTCCATTAGGTCATGGATCAACTAATGGTAGGATTCATTTCAGTTTTTTCCCTCATGACACATATTTGCTGACCTCTTTTCATATTGTTCAGTCAATGGTTCATGTTTATTTTCAGTTCATTTCATTAACTAGGTCTTAGGTCTTAGGTTTTCAGTCTGATTAGGTATTAGGATTTTACCATGGTCAAATTTTAGTGACTATTGCTAATAATGGTCAGCAGACACATGAGGATGAAAATAATGATCACTAAAGCTATAATTCCTTCATTGGTAAGCTTAATAATTTTTTCACCTCAAAAACTAGTTTTGAGGTGAAAATAGAGCATTGGTATAGTATTTGTAAATTTCATGTAATTTTATTGTTCTCATATGTAATTAATGGTTTCATATTGCTCCTGGTCACCTACTGATATTTCCAAGTACATGCCATTGCAAAATTTAAAGAAATCAAGCATCAGTTCACCTATTCAAGCAAAAGATCAAGCATCCAAAAAACATAGTATTTGAAAAGAAAATAGACATTACAAAGTGGGTTTTGAAACATTAAAAATCAAAAGTTGAAAAGCTATATAAAGATTATCCCTCTCTTAAATCATTTCATTGTTTGAGTTGAATTCCAAGAGCTAAAAACATGAACTTGAAGTGTATTGAGCAAAAGTGTGCAAGTGCAGTGTTTTTGGACAATTTCTGATTGGCGTTGTGCACCAAAGGCTAGTGCTACACACCTGGCTGGTGCTACACACTTGGTTGATTTCCTTAGTGTAAAAGTGAACGGGTTCTATGCACCTAACTGGCGCTACGCACCTGGGTGAGGTGCTGCGCACCTGGCAGCCAAGCTCCAAATCGTTCCAAATTGCCCCAATTCGCCTCAAAACTTCCAAATTACCTCTTTGCAAGTAAGTAACTCAATCATTTTGGTTGAAAAGGGTTTTTGCATCAGTCTTTGGTGATTTTGTCTCTCAAGAAGTCAAACCCTAGTTTTCACCAAACTATCTCATATATTTTAAAGCTCACTCATTTATTGATGTCCTATCTCATCCATTTGTTGTTCCCTAAACCCCATTCCCTCATATAAAATTCTCTAAACATCATTCCCTCATATTTTACCCAATTCCCAAACCCTATACATACACTCCAAACCCTACACTATCCCCAAACCCTACTCACTCCCTAAATTCTATTCACACTCATTCACTCTCACCTAATTACCTATAAAATCTCTTCATACTCATCTTACATTCATTCACCCCGTCTCTTCATTCACCAGAAGAGAACACAACTATAAAAACAATGGAGAGAGACAATGAATATGAGCTTGAAGAAGACACCCTTAGTGATAGTTCCAGGGAGGGAAGCATACAACACAGGAAGCCTCATAAAGGAGGAATACATAACAGAGGGGAGCCTAACAATTTGAGGGAGCTGCAGGCCTGCCCATTTTACATTTCTTGTTTTAAACACCAGTCATGTTTTGGTTTTTGTGAAATGGTGGAAAGGGTTAAATTTCATCATGAATTAGCAAGGTTGTTTGTGACACATTTGGGTAGCAATGAAGTAAACCTTGCTGGAGTTACATTCACTTTGTCACCAGTTGTTATTTCAAAGGCTACAGGTATTTTAGATGTGGGTGAAAAGTGGAACAAAGGTCAAGATATTGATAGGGAGTACTATGAACCTTACATCAAGGCTAGATACCAAAATAAACTCAAGAGAGTATTCCCCTTCATTTTCTTGGAGGACACGTTTACTCCATTGATGAAGATCATCATCAAGTACTTTACTTGTGAAGGTAGGTTCTCCCGATTGTATGCCTACCGCATTAGACTATTGATGCATTTCACTAGGGTGAGAATGATCAATATTACCTACTTCATGTTCAGAAACATTGACAAGATGGCACTTATTGTAAAGAAGAAACCATATCCCCAGTAGTTGACTAGCATTTACCACTACTCCTTGATTAAAATCATTGTTCTACATGAGCTGAGCCTTCTTAACATGCCATGGGAGACTTTCATTTCTCATGAGATGTTCAAAAGCCTCAAGTCGTTTCATCAGTGCATCATGAAGAAGGTGGACCTTCAGGACATGAAAATGTCAAAGAGACTGAAATTGTTGGAGTGCCATTTTTTGTGACATATGAGAGGGGCACTAGGAAACTTTTTGCAGCTGTCAGGTGAGTATTATCTCCACAAGGTGTGGAAGGGGTCTCGCCTTCATCTTCAGGCCATAAGCAAATGTTGTCTCCACAAGGAGTGGAAGGGGCTTTGCCTTCTTCTTCATCTAAATAGGTACAGGTTGAGTAGCATAGCAAGGGCAAAGGTAAAGGAAAGAAAAAGATGCATAAGAAGGGCCTTAGTGATGAGCAAGAAAGATATTTTTACCTTGTTGATCATGAGGAGACACAAGGAGATGATGTCATTGATTTGGAAACTCAAGGTCCAAAGATTACCAAAGACATGATCATCAAGGAGAAAGAGGATGAGATACAAGCCTTGTTAGATAATTTAGAGAGGGCTAAGTGGATCACCAACTATTTAGAGCAAGAAAACAAACAATTGAGCGACAAGCAAGTCCTCATGGAGCTACAAATGATAAAAGAAGGCAGGCAAAAGATCAGGGAGGCCAATGTTCCATTAACCTCTATTGAGCAAAAAATTGAGAATGATAGGGAAACATGGCTTGAGAGGGTCAATATACACCTTTAGTGGCTAATTGAGAAAGCTAACAGAGACAAGAAGATGCTTCACCACATGGCCTACCACTACATGACCCGCAATAAAATATGCAACATAAGGATAAGGAAGCTTAAGGCTAGGTTGAGGAAGGCCTTAAGGAGGAAAAAGGAGAAAGATAAGTTGAAGATCTTGGCTAAAGCCTCACTAGCCCATCAAAGTAACTAATGGTGGTGCCTTGTGCCAAATCTGGGCAAGTTTTGATAAATTTTGGTCATTTTCAATTTTTGAAATTTTGTAACGCAGAAATTTGCCCTAGGTGCGTAGCGCCACTAGCGCTACGCTTTTCACTGGAGGAATTTTTGAGGAAATGGCTTACATATCTAGATTCAACATGCTGCAGGCATCAAACCCAGAAAATCTCAGCAATTTTGGAGCAAAAATTGGTCACTAAAAGGTCACAAACTATCAACAAATGACCTCTCCGCCTCTTTTTGGACACACAGAAGAAGCCTTGAGAGATTTCACGTTTGAGGGGGGAAATGACATCCAAATGCCAAAATTCAAGATGTTCTAGAAACTAGACAGGAATACCCTTCCAATGAGCTATTGTGACCTCAATTTGGCTAAGCGTAAGGCCTCCAATAGTGGCTATGAAGCGGCACTATGCCCCTGGCCAGTGGCGCTACGCATAGAGCCAGTTTGCCCAAAAATCCAATTTTCGCCTAATTTCTCTGAAAATTGACTTTTTCTCTTTTCATGGATGAATTTATGATTGTAATTAATAATATGATATGTAAATGTAATTGTGAAATGATCTTAGAGGGTAGATTCATCATTTTGAGGTGGTTTGGGGCTCAATGAATCGGTTTCCATGCTTATAGAGGCATGTTGTTCCACTGCCTATATTCTTGTTCCTTGTTTGGAAATGGTTGTAACAGTTCCTTATCTCTTGGATTCAACCCTTGATGGCTAGCATAGGTGGTTTTGATTTCTATATTATGTATTTTTTCAGTCATTAGCAAAGGTTGGACTCTCTTGGATGCTCTGAGCTACATTATACATCTTTACAGCAGTTTGGCAAGGAAATAAACTAGGATTTGTAGCTATTTTTGTGGGATACTTGTGGTAAAGTGTTTTTTCATAGTTTCTTCTTTTGTTATTAGCTTTTCTCATGTGTTATGTGTGCCACAATCTAATTCATTCTTCTAGCTAAATGATATCAAGATAGATAAGTAGAATACATTGGTTACAGTGCTTTGCCTTGGGAAACCATTTAATTTTTTATGTTTTCTACAGTTTGAAGAGGATACATGATATTTGCATGCCTCCTCAGCTCCTCACTAGTCTTAATCCTACCATCTCACTCAATTTCAAGTGCCAAAACACCTACCTACCTCACCCCTTAGAACACCCTGCATTCCTGACTTGATTTCCCAGACCCAAAGCTGCCTGCTCAATTTGATCTAGCAACAAAACTCAACAAAATCAATCAAAAACCCTACAGCTACTATACCTAGCCTAAAATTCATATTTGATTCAGTCATCTTGACTAAAGTTCATAAGGAGAGAGCCCTCTCCCGACCTGGTAGGGGTAGCTACCAGGTTAAGCTTGGTTTGTGGTTATCTTAGGATTGCCTCCCTTTAGCTTGAGGTCAATCTAGGCTCTAACAGAGAGTACAAAAGATAGTCATGGATTCACTTAACCTCAATTACCAGTGGACCACAGTCCTGCCACCCTCTTAGTCTAGAGTGCAATTTTTGCCTCAAAAGTCGCGTTAAATGCACTTGTGGGCACCATGTCTGCACTCCATAGCACAAATTTGGCCCCAAATGTTGCACTGCAAGCATAAGGGCACGTAGGGGTCTCCCATCGAAAACTGAGGACCCAATCTGAAAATCGAAACCATTGAAATTGATGAGTATGGTTAGGCCACCTAGATCTAACTCGCAAATTTTGATTTTGACATTTGGTTTTCCCGCTATGATATCCATAAGATTTAGGGCCTTCTCCTCCTCTAAAAATTATCCACAACTCACTATGCAAATGAATTGGATTTGGAGGCCAAAAGCCCTTTTATAGGAAAAACCCTAGTTTTTTTTGTCTCCCATTACGACCAAACCGTAGCTCTGTTTGATGAAGTGTAAGCACCATTGTAAATATCTCACCGAGTTCTTTAATTGGTCTCTATTTTTTTTGTAATTGGACACTTCAACTCGAAGACATTTTTTCCATGAAGTTTAACTTTGCCACCCTTTAAAATCGAATCTCTTCATTTTGAGCCATTTTCTCTTTAGTACCACTTTATCTCGGAACTAGTTGACTGTCATGTCTATTTTTGTCATGAGTAACCATCATTTACTCATGTTTTTATGGTCCCCATGGGCCTCCCCCATGTGGCAACATCATCAAGTCACCCTTGTTCAGAGCATCTTAGATGTATCGCCCTTGTGCTTATGGAGTTTTTTCTGAGTCCACATTGTTTCCCATTATAGTGTTTCATTCATCGTTATGTCACATTTCTTCTGATTTATTCATATTTTGCCTCCAGTCGTTTTGATCCGTCTTTTTCGAAACCCCATTTGAGTCATTGACCATCCACTCTAGAATCAAGTCAGTTGCTCCTAGGTCAACCACTTCTATTATGCTCTGACAAGGAAAGTCGTCAATTTTCCATCCATCTTGTTTCCTTCCATCATTATCCCTGGTGTCAGTCCATCATTCGCTTTGCTATTTTCCCTCATGCCCTTGTTAAGGATTCCTCATTGCCTTAACTCTAGCAGCCTCTCTTATGTCGACCTCAACACATTTATTCCACCAGAGTTGTCTAGAGGGTGGTGTACCTTGGTTCCAACTTCCATCCTTGTTCAGTGCCTCAGATCAAGAAAAGGGACTCATTATTTCCATTTGACTTGGTTGTTTCTCATGTGCTCGACATCAGCTCGTTATCGCATGATTGAGATTTGTACGCTTGATGGTTCAGTGATCCAGATTATTATCCCAGTGCTTCCTGGGTGTGTGTGAGATGTTTCAAACCTCATGATGGAGTGTCTCTTCAGGTAGCTCCCCACATCCCTGGATGACTACAAATGTTTATCCAGCCTCAGATGTAATTCCATAGATTTGATGGGTTCAGTTTCTGCTACTTGCAGTGCCCACATCATGCATGTGTCCTTCAGATGATCAATTCAGATCTTCAGAGCCCTTCCCTATTCAATAGGGCTTATTCGATTGTGATCCCCCCTCCCCATATAAGTTTGAGGGGCATTATATCTCATGTAGTCAAATATTATTGTATTTATTCCCGGCCTACATTTTTCCAGAAACATTATGTATATGGGATCCATTGTATTATTTTATGGCCCATTTATGCCAGTGTATCATGTATCGTGTACTTTGTAGTTGAGTCCCACATTGTTGGGCTCACCATTATTCTTTGTACTCAGTTATCTCAGTGGGTATGGGTATGCCTCCCTTGCCTCATTTGAGATCATGTACTACCAAATAAAAGGAGACTTCTATCAATATTGTAGGTCTCGCCCCCTCCATTATTTGTCCATCCTTGACTTGCTTCAGCTCTCTCTCTCTCTCCGACTCCCATTTTGGCATCTCGTGAATGTTTAATTTACAATGTATTTCAGTCATATGATTTTCTCCTAACAATCATACATGTGGGGGCAATATGTTATGACTGAAAAATGATCACCTAGCCATTTCTAACTAGGTGGATCGAAATACACCATGTAGATTTAATTTTATCATAGAAAAATCACTTTCATTGTGGAAAATAATTTAGTAAACCACTTTTATTAAATTATTTTCTAATTTAAATAAATAACCCCATGAGAATAATTAGATAAATCATTATCTAATTTTCTCTAGGAATTATTATTAAATCATTACTCAATAATTATTCCTTGTCACATTTGACTAAGTCCCTTAGGAATATTTAAATAAATCATTATTTATTTGAATTGCCTTATTTATGTTATTAGAATAATTATTAAATCACTATTTAATAATTATTTTGATTTCAAACCTCACTTGCTTCTCACGAAATAATTAATAAATCATTTCATTTGTTAATTATTTTTAAATAAAGGAATTTAACCTTTTTAAATTCCTTTTCCCTCTCCAATAAATATAACAAAGTATTCCAAGTAGTTAAATCTAAATTTGGTCAATAATATTTCATTATTCTCCATTTTTGAGATTAAATCCATGCTTTTTGATATAAAGAGGGTTTTACATTCATTCCTCAATATGACCATTATCATCGTCAACATTATCATCATTTTCTTGAGCTCCCATTTGAGTTCTCCACTTTATTTGGGTTTTTCACACGATTGAGAGAGGGAATTCTATTTCTAAAGCATCAAGGACATCAAAGGACCCATCCCACAAATGGGGACATACAAACCAATATGTAGATCTCCTTCACTAGGTGTTATCCGTAAATCTTTATTCATTTAAAATTGTCTTTCCAATTGGGTTATTATTATGGATACATGATTTTGTTGCTATTTGTTTTGGATCTTGTTTTCTTTTACTACAAATTTTCCATTTTTATTTTAGATCTAGAATGACAAGAACCATCAAATTTTTGTTAGGTTCACTTCTCACTTAGTGACTTAAGTGAGTATTTTTGGTACACCTTCCAAGAATTTTCACACTAACATGAACCATGCTCGCTTGAACCTACAACTCTTTGAGGCCCTGATGGACCTTTGTCAATACTGTCTTGTACTGATCTTCAATGTTTCTCCAAATATCTATTGTGACAGCTCTGATGGTGTTTCCAATTTCATCAAGGTCACCCCCATTGAAGACCATTGGCTCTTGTCTTGCGGATTTTTCTGACTTCTCCTTTTTCTGCACGCCTCTAGCACTTTGCTTCTTCCAACGTTTCACTACAAATGGGGAATTGAATGTAGCACCCTCCCAGGTAAATGCGCATATAAACAACATAATAGGAACAAAAATACAATAAACATATCAGCCATCAAAATCCATATATATATCATTACATTTGCACATGAAAATCAAGGGAATGAATCTTTTCATTAATAAATGAAATGAACCAACCGATGATGGGACTACCATGTTCCACCCAACCATAGATTGGTTGAGTCAAGTCTCTCTTCAGCCAATCACCTCCATTCCATATTTCAAGCATGAATGTGGGACTCATAGAACACATGAAAAACACCAATCAATGTGGATGCCACTAGATTTCTCCACCTACACCGTGAAGAATTTGAGTACCTCCTAGTCTCTCAGGCTTTACCATGCATTCAAGTCTAATATACGGATCACTAAGCCCTACACCGAGACATACTCTCTAGGATTTACCATGCATTCCATCTTGGAATCAGTAGGCCCAACGCAGAGAAAATCTGCCTCTTAGCTTTACCATATATCCCACCATTCACCAATAAGGATTCCTAGGCCCACTGAGGCACATAATCTGGCTTTACTGCAACCCATAGTCTGGTTCAAGGGTTACTAGGCCAGTGGCTTTGTGCACCCTCATTCTGGTTTAGGGACCACTACCACCATGTGTTTTTCAATTCATAGATCCACACCACTCAGCTTCGAATCCAATCCGGCCATCCCCCACAAAAAACATGAGAGAACCCATCTCATGAAAGCTATGAGGAAATGGAAAGGCTAGGCTAAAAATATTGTCACACATGGAAAAAACCACACCATGGTATAAAAGAAACACATTCAATCCCATGCATGCCAAATCTAGCAAGGAAAATACACATGCAAGTTGATACCTACAATGAACCATGTTGTAGTTGCTTGATCTTGCCTTTCCATGCTTGATCTTTGCTTCCTCTTGCCTTCTTTTCCTTCCTTGCTCCAATGCCAATGTGCTTTGAGAAAACTCTAAGTGTCGAAGAGTATGAGAGAGATCCAAAGCTAAACTGACCAAGTCTTGCCCAATGATCCTCAGAAGCCTTTTTATTAATGAGGCCCCTATTTTCTTCATTTTCCATTATTTTCCTTCAATTTCCTCCCCACATGCAACATGTGACCTTTCACCTTCCTTTTCTCCTAATTTCCATTATTTGCATAAATAAATGTGCCAAAAATGCCTTTTTGCCTCTTTAATTCCTTAGCCATTTCCTTTGCCAATTTCCTTTGCCATAAACAACCAAATGAACACTTCGTAGATGTCTTTCCCACCATTTAGCTTGGAATATGTGTCCCATCATCTGTTGTATTTATATATATATATATATATTTACATTAACAGAGTTGTTATAGAACCCTCCCCCTTGGGGGAACACCATCCTTGGTATTCAATGACACCTATAACTAACATGACTACTAAAAACAAAACATACTGCCCATGGAGATTTATAACATAGCTCATTGCAGTTTTTATCCCACTCAACAGCAAAACATCATGACAACATGACTAGATAAAAAGCATACCGCATATTGGAGCTTTATAACACAACTCATTATGGTATTTACAATGATATACACATATACACATTTTCTCAACAAGAAAATAAAATAATATGATGCCTACATATGCAACAAGGGAATATAGAGGCTCACACCTCCATCGTCAAAGTAATACCAGGATCCACCTCCTTCCCAGGAAGTCCAAAATCCACTGCAAAGTCAAATATGCATCTAATGTCCAGCGTTATAATTATGCACCACTTATCCTCTCAGCGAACAATTATCGGCTCATTGTTCTAGGGCACACTCCCAACGTGCATCTCATTCCATATGACAATGCTAATGACCAAAAAAATTCCATTCATGACCTTCCCTTCTCTACTACACAATCTCTGAGGAATTCAATTGCCCCTTCCATGCAGTCACTCACCTTCCAAGTTCTACTGGCACCCCCATCACGGGAAGTCCATCCCTTGGCAAGGCTTCCTCACATTGGAAGATACAAAAACTAAGGCATATCCCCGCCTCAACACATCATATTGGTCATAGCATGCTCATGGCAATTAATGGACACTATTGGGTACCAGTGTCCTACAATGGCCCTGCTCCTAAATAATTTACCAACATGTTGTTGCATGTTCCAATTTCTTTGCTGCTACTGCTACTTCTTGCAATCGATTTCAGACACTCAATGGGCATGTTCATGCATTCCTGTACCAATCATGTAACTTACATTAGATTTAAAATATATTGAAATAAACTCACATCATACCTCATTGGTAGCTTGTCAATAAGGTATATTTACAATATTATTCATTTCCTGTCACAACAAGTCAAACTAGCATATTTGACCAAAAGAACATGTATAAAGAAATCACATTAGGTTAGCTCAAAATATAACCATCAAAATCATAAATTATATGTAACCATCATAAACCAAAATCATAAATCACATATAATCATCATATATTAGAATCATAAAATCACATGCATAATAAAACTGAAATACAGTATTGATACTTGTCCTTCATTGGTCCTTACTTCTCTATTTGTCTTTATCCCATACACACTCTGGATCAATTTCCACACCCGAAAATCTCCTAGTGTCTTCTCCTCAACCATGTGCATAGACACATAGTGTTCATCACACACATACAACCACATGACATACCACACCATGCAATACATGCATCTACACCTGACATACAACACATACACCTACAACTAGTGTATACAGCACAATACATCCATATATACCCGATGTGAAATACCACCCAATACATGTACCTACACAGAGTACCACACAATGAGTACACATGCCACAATACCATGACTACATGATGCACATACATAATACCACATGCCCTCAACACAACATGTATCACATGCACATAATACCACATGTGCACTAGTACCATATGTACAACATGTATATAGTACCACCTGTACACTGCACCACCTGCACAACATGTGCACAACATCACATGTACACGGTGCCACCTGCAAAATGTGTACACAAAGCCACATGTACACTACACCATTGTACAATGTGTATACAATACCACATGTACAGAGTACCACATGCACGATGTGTAGGCGACACCATATGTACATAGCATCACATGCACGACATGTACACAACACCACATGCTCATAGCACCCTATGTACAACATGTAAATGACACCACACGATCACAACACCACTTGTACAATCATGAAAACAACACCATATGTACAACATGCACGCAACACCACATGTACATAACACTGCATATCCAACATGAACACATCATCATCCATACGCAACACTGCATATCCAACATGCATAGAGCACTGTATGCACACACGCTGCATATACATTAGGAAGACAATAAAATATGTATACAACACCCCATATGAAATATTTGCACAACACTGTTTATACCATCTTGTACATAACATTGAATAAATAACATGTGCACATGCTATGTATACAAAACACCACAAGTGCACACATCATAGATGCAACATGTACAACATATACAACGTATGCATAATGATAGTACCACACATCCAGAACCACACTGACTCTACCAAGCAACCTTGCTTTCAGTGTCTTATCCATTCTTACCCTAGCATGTCACAAACCACACTACTTTCACTTTGATGATGTATCCTTCAACATTACCTATCATAACATAAACATAGGCATAATACAAGCATACAATACCAAATAATATCCACATGATACTGAACTCATATATTTTTCGTGACTAATCTTCCCAACTAATTCCTCATAAGACCAGGAACCTCTTCATGCCATTCACCTCCATAAGAAATCATTCTTCCACATAATGATCCCTGACGACCTTATAAAACAATGACGCCAATACATACATGCATATATAATCACTAACATAAAATAATAATGGTCATGTTAGACAATGACATTCATACATATATATTATGTATATGTATATAAACATCTCATAATCATGACCATAACATAATTACCAGATAACATAAGGTCTAGGTTAAGAGAGCTTCCTTATTTATGCATAGGAATTGAGAGCAACAATTCCCAACATAGCAAAAGAATTTGACATCTCAGATCCATTTACTTTAACTTTTCTAGTTACCTTTCTCATGTATGCACTACTTCTGTCCATTTACCACAATGGACCCAACCAGTCCAACCAACTATCATAGTCTTACGTTCCACTGTGCTTACTCATACATCGAGCTTCATATGTGTCTTACATTACTTATCGAGTACTTCATAGATCTCTCCGATCTCCATTAACTTTCCTCTTTCCCACAACAATTCCCAAGGCTCAAAAAGTTATAAAGCAAGAACAAAAACAACAACAACAAGAAAACCATGAAAACCAATAACAACATGACTCTAAAAACAACATGACTCTAAAAACAAAGTGGTATGGCTATACACTAGACATAAACAAAGACACAAATCAAGCTCAACAATTTATAAAAGACCAAAAGCACAAGACTAAAAAGAAACCCTATGACTCAATCCCCATGGTTCCTAGGAAATCTCAACCTAAGCCTTCTTCAAGATTTCATGGCAACCTCTCTTGCCATGCAGCTCCCTGCATCATTCTTTCATTAACACATAAATGTTAGTGCAATCATCTTAAAAAAAATCATTTGAACACATAGTCATATTAATCAATTCATTAATTATTCAACGACTTGCAAACATACCATGTTAAATAAACCAACTATACGAAATAATAGTCACCAAACACTAAAATATCAAATAGATGACATAATCAACTATGAAACACCAAGTATGATACACAAGAAAACTCATACCTTAGTGTACCTAAGGGGAGACTCTCTTGCCTACATAATCAATCTAGTTAACGAGATATAACTTTACAACATGTCAACATAAATCATGATATCCATAATAGTAACTAACTAACATGTTCACGTCATAAGCTCATAAGAATTTGTTGTTCATGCATAACAATCACATATCTATGATCAATCTATATTAGTACGACATCCTATCACAAATTTGTAGGTTCATACCCGAACATTGCAACCATAACCATCTCCATAGGCCAAATCAGGTTAGCACAATACATAAAACATCAAGATATTCAATGAAATGAACATAACCATCACACATATGATCAATCCAAATTACAACATCAAGATATCAATGAAGTAACCCTAATCATCAAGTTAATAACATATAACAATAATAGTATGTGTGTCATGCTCATCAACAACATATAACATAATCATCGGGTTATCTAATATAAAACAACAACAACAATGCATACAACTACTTGTTACTATCATTCTTGACTATCTTACTCATGTGCATATAACTACAGTGATCAACTAACATCTATCATGAATGTAACCATAACATCAAAAGGTGTGTACATAAACCTAATGTATATAAACCTAATGCATATAAAATCCTTAACTTACATACCCACATGCCAAACATACACTACCTGTATGATTATCTGCTCTTATCCCAAATTCTAATGCTGCAACCTCATTATGATGACATGCATCCCTTGCTCTATCTCAACTATCTTATTAGCATCATAACAACCAATAGCATTATGATGACCTAAATTTCATACAATGACCTCACAAGGCATGTTTAACCTACTATACGTGCATAATCATAGCCATGACCATACATGCATAACAAAAACCATTACTCCATTGTACCATTAACACATGCAACTAATAGTATGCATAAGAAATGCCAAATCAACTACACCTATAGATAAATGAATGTAGTCGAACATAAGTGATCAATTCTTGTAATAAACCTACAAGACCGATACATCTAATCAAAATATTCAAAAATATAACCTAACATACAAGGATGTAAGTAGGTATCATGAAATCAACATGTAAGTGAAGTATAATTCATACGCAGTCAGTCAAACGTTCCAAAAATCAAGACATCGCGTCTATTAGATTGAAATCAACATTCACCAATACTAACAACCTATAAGCATACCCCCTTACTATCCATGTTCCACACTAAGGTAGAAGGAGGAAGCTACTATAATGGCCCAATCTCCAATCTCCAATTATGGAAATGGGATCTCCAAAGATCTACTAAATTTAACCACACTTGGAAAGAAATTGATTTTTATTTCTCATACTTTTTGTATGAGATTAATTCAAAACATTTCACTTATTCTACTTGTAACATAATAACTAAAAACATGTCACTTTTCCATTTCCTTGCAACTTTTCAAATTCGTTGCATGCAACCTTTCAAATTCCCTACATGCAACTCTTCAAATTATTTGCATGAAAATAGGAATAGATAAGCTACATCCATATTATCATACTACAATACTATCCCATAAAAAAAAATGACATTTTCTTCAAACAATTACCGTACTTTTACATTTTTCTTCAAACAACTACTATACTATTACATTTGCGTGTAAGCATTTCTTCAAACACTTTACATGCAAACTAATATAGGAAACTATTTACATACAAGTAAGCATATATCAACTAAAATAATAATGTTACACATCAATACTATCCCAAACCACAAACAACATAATCATTGGGGCATTTTATCAGACATTTTGTATGCAATTAATCATTGAGCCATTTAAGCAATTCATCAAACACTTTGCATGCAAACTAATATAGCGAATGATTCAATGCAAATATCCTAAAATGTATTAGTACAAGTTATAGAAACTTAACCATATAATCAATGGTATTTTCTCTCACTATGGTTCAAGTTTCAACTTCTGATATTTCATAGATGAAAATTTATAACAAAATACCAAAACAATCATATTTGGTGCACAATTCTAGGAGTATCCATAAAGCTCGACTTCCACTAGTCATATCTCCTAAAAGATAGCGAATAAATGTCTGAAGTTTTTATCACAATATCAGTGGGACTTCCCTTCATTGTGGAAAACATTTTAGCTCCTGAGAATGCCCATAATAAAAGTTATAACACAAATGTCAGTGTGACCTATTTGAGGCATGATTTTAGGAGAATTCAGAAGGCTTGAATCCCTCTACTCATATCTCCTATAATATTGTGACCCAATATATGAAATTATACCACATAATCAGTGTATGTCCCCTCAATGTGGAAAATTTTTCAGCTTATGAAAGCCTACATAAGATGAGTTATTGCAGAAATTCCAACATGACTTGTTTAAAGGTGCATTCAGGAAGGTCATCTTCCTTATATCATAATTCCTAAAGTATTGTAAATAAATATTTGAAATTGTTACCACATTATCAGTGGGATTTACCTTCAATATGGACAAATTTTCAACTTATAACAAGCCATATAAGAAACTTTATAAAATATATGATATAAAGGTCTAAAATTTAACCTTTGTTCTTCATTTCACCTATGATAGAGCCCATCCAGTCCAAGTGTTTGAACCTGGAAGCTCTGATACCACTCTGAAACACCCTCCGGGGTAAATGTTCATATAAGCAACATAATAGGAACATAAATACAATAAAAATATCAGCCATCAAAATCCATATATATATCAGTATATTTTCACATGAAAATCAAGGGAATGAATTTTTTCATTAATAAATGCAATGAAACAACTAGTGTTTGGACTACCATGTTCCACCTGACCATAGATTGGCTGAGCCAAGTCTCTCTTCAGCCAATCACCCCTGTGCAATATTCTAAGCATGAATGTGGGACTCCTAGAACACATCAAAAACACCAATCAATGTGGATGCCACCGGAGTTCTCCACTTACATCGTGAGGAATTTGAGTGCCTCCTAGCCTCTCAGGATTTACCGTGCATCCGTAGACTGATCCAGGGATCACTAGGTCCTAGACTCGGACATACTCTATAGTATTTATCCTGCATTCCATCCCAGAATCACTAGGCCGAACAGAGAGAAAATCCACCTCTTGGCTTTATTGTATATCCCACCATTCACTGGCAAGGATTCCTAGGCCCATCGATGCACACAATATGGCTTTAATGCAACCCAAAGTCCAGTTCAAGGGTTACTAGGTGGGTGGCTTCATGAATCCTCAGTCTGGTTTAGGGAACACTAGCACCATGTGTTTTTCAATTTATAGATCCACCCCACTCAGTTTCGAATCCAATCCGGCCATTCCCCACAAAATGGATGGGAGAACCCATCTCATCAAAGCTATCAAGAAATGGCAAGGCTAGGCTGAAAATATTGTCACACGTGGAAAAACCGATGCCATGGTAGAAACAAAACACATGCAATCCTATGCATGCCAAATCTAGCAAGGAAAATACACATGCAAGTTGATACCTACAATGAACCATGTTGTAGTTCCTTGATCCTGCCTTTCCATGCTTGATATTTGTTTCCTCTTGCCTCCTTTGCCTTTCTTGCTCCAGTACCAAAGTGCTTCGAGAAAACTCTAAGTGTCCAAGAGTATGAGAGAGAGAGAGAGAATAATGAGAGAGTTCCAAAGCTAAACTGACCAAGTCTTGCCCAATGATCCTCAGAAACCTTTTTATTAATGAGGCCTTTATTTTCTTCATTTGCCATTATTTTCCTTCAATTTTCTCCTCACATGCAACATGTGACCTTTCACCTTCCTTTTATCCTAATTTCCATTATTTGCATAAATAAATGTGCCAAAAATGCCTTTTTGCCTCTTTAATGCCTTAGCCATTGCCTTGGAAAATTTCCTTAGCCATAAACAACCAAATGGACACCCCCTAGGATGTCTTGCCCACCATTCAACTTGGAATATGTGTCCCATCATCTGTGGTATTTATATATATTATTTTACATGGAATTTTCACCAGGGCTGTTACATCGAAGTCCTTAATGTCCAAAAAAGGGTCTTCACCACCTTGATCACCCTCTTCGGTGGTTTGTTCCTCTGTTTCAGATTCGCTCTCTGTTTCCTACGCAATGTTCTTCTCAAGGTCAATTGTGACGTTCTGAGGAAACTTCTTTGTATCCTTCTTTGCTACTAACATTTCAGTCTATGCACCTTCAGTGGCTTGATTTGCCTTACTTCTACCTTACTAGTTTGCCTCTTCTTCCTTTGGGATGAGTCAATTACTAGACTAGTTGCTTATTATTAGTAGGATGTCCTCCTCAGTAACTAAGTAAAACAACTCATACCATACCTCCTTCAAATATTTATTCACATGGATATATACATGGTGAAAATATGCTTTAAAGTTGGCAATGCTATGATATTCTTGAAACACAACTAGTGCTAACCATGACTTCTGGCTAATGATTGTGCACAGATCCATCTAAAATAAGACTGAGAACAATTTGTTCTCTATAAATTGGGTTGGTCTGAGAAGCCCACAATGAGACATACCTCATAGCTTTGCACACATCAGGGTCCATAGTGGGGAACTGTGACTCTTTCGACATTCTCCATGTTGTCAATGTGATTACAAGAAATAACCACACGTAGTGGAACTACTTCTTGTCTTCTTGTGCTTATCGATAGTCATCAAAAAATTCCTGACATAAATACCCTTCCCAGTTAAACTAGATCTCCTTGCTGCACTACACAACCAAGGATGCAACTGGAGTTGGCACTTCATCCACCCTACACTTTCTCATTATCTTACTAGCCAAAATGTGCATAGAAAAACACATAGCTAGATCACTTATAGAGCTAATGGAATATCCTTGATATTTCTTAACCAAACCGAAGTGGTTCTTAATCTAATCAACCAATGTTTTCTCCTAAGACTTCCCAAAAATGCGTCAGCAGGGTTCGCTCCTTGGTAAGTTAGCACAATGATCCTTCTAATTAACATATCATCAATGGGGATCTTCATCCCGAGCCATAGAGAATCATCATGCACTAATGCCAACAACTAGCACACACAAATTGTATTCACATTACTATGCCAAAATTGTGGAACATAGAGCATATTCAACAATGTAACTCACTGAATTCCTTCTACCCAAGACAATGGTTCTACCCTTGTTACTCCAACTTCGTCATAGTAAACGAATTTCAGATACTTGTTGGGCTTGAATTGGCGATACTTTCTTTGATCATTCAGATCCCAGTCCTCCATGCAGAGTTGTGGCACCCTTTCCAGCAAGTCTCCCTCAACTGGTATCTCCTCTGGTAACAAGGGTGTAAAGACCTTAAATTTTATAGCATTTGGGTCCCTGGTAACCTTTGACGTTGGATTTTGTGGTGACATACAGGGTGGCAAACTAGAGATTGGTTCAACCTCATCTACACTGATATCCTATATCTGTCAGCCACTTCTTCCTCATCCTAATCCTGGGGCTCCATTCATTGCTTCAACTTATCCATTCTCTCCTTAGTCTGTTGTTCTATATGGATTTTCCTCAGTGATTTCCTAAATAGAGGCCTTTGTTTCTTCTTCTACTTCTTGGCTACCACTACTGTGATAGTAGGCTTTGTCCTTGACCATCTTGGTGCAGTGGAATGCACTGGTAGTGTAGCAGTCATAATGGATCGCATACCTCGTCTAGGAAAATCTTGCTCAATCGCCTTCCAATTCCAACCAGATATGTAGCTGAACATTCGGCTCACACTTAGGCAAAAATAACACTTCTAATTCTCAACAATAAAAGTGTCCAATTGTGGAGTAGGCTGCCATGTTTATATCATTTATAAAATTCAAATTGTTCAATCTCCTTCAAATCCTCCTCATAAATGTGAATTTGGCAACAGATTTGCCCAAATATGCTCCTTTTAATGACAATTTCCCTTTGAAATCAACTGTAGCAACCCCAACGGTCATGTTTTGGAAGAAATGTGTTAGACCCTTCCTTGTAGTGTAGTTACCCCTTCTTTGTTGCAAATTCCTCCATCTACACCATCCTCTCGAATACCACACAACCCTCCCTCTTTGACAAAGTATTTCTTTGGCATAGTACTTTATAGTTTTGTGCTTCCTCCCAAGTGCCTATAGCACTAAGACTTTCTTTCATCCATATATTCATTTCCTAGTCCCAGGGATGGAATCATCCCTGTAGATTTTCAATCTACTACCATTTACTCGTCCAACAAATAATTCTCCATTCAACTTCGTGAGCTAAACTGCGCCACCATCTTAGATATCCCTGATAACGTATGGTCCTAGCCAATGCATCATGAACTTACCAGGGAACTTTTCAAACTTACTATCATACAACATAACAAAGTCTCCATTCTTAAAAGTTCTTTGCTTAATATGTCGATCGTGCCATGCTTTTTCCCGGACTTTTTGTACTTGTTGGTGAACTCCTGCAAGAAATTGATCCTCATCCAACGTGAGTATTTGTTCCAATCTATCCTCCACAATATCACTATCTACCATATTTTTAATGGGCACAATCTGAAGACTCGATACTATGCATTCCATAGGCATTACAACTTCCTGTCCATACACTAGTCTAAACAGAGTCTGTCCTATCAACTTCTTGCAAGTAGTCCTGTATGCCCATAAAAATGCTGGTATGCTCACATCCCAATCATACATGTTGATGTTTCATACTTTAGTTAAATCATTCTTCAAAATCTTATTAAAGGCCTCAACCGTTCCATTTTCCTAAGGATGATAATGCATGCTCTTCTGATGATGCATTTGAAATTCCATCATTATTGCTTCAATAGTGTTGTGCAAATAATGCAGCCCCTGTCGCTCATTAGGATCTTTGGGAATCCAAACCACAACAATATATACTCAAAGATAAAGGGCGTAATAGTCTTTGTGCTGCAATCCTTTACTGGTTACAATTCAGCCCACCTGATCATATAATCCGTATTAGTAATAATGTATCATGCACCAGTCTTCCTTCTTGGTGGATTGATTGGACCAACAAAGTCAATCACCTACTTATCAAAGGCCTTCTAGGTGACTTGTGGATTCAATGGAAACTCATCCCTTCTCAATAGTCTTCCAGTCCTCTGGTAGACATCGCAAGAACTACAATATTATTTGGAGTCCTTATCCACCATGGGCGACCATAGCCCCTCTCTCAAAATCTTCTACATAGTGGGATTTCCTACACAGTGTCCTCCCGCAACACCACCATGTGCTTCTCCCAAAATTTTGTGCCTTTCATGCTCAGGGACATATCTGCACAATATCTTGTTGAGGCCCATTTTATACAAATGTCTGACAATCAGAGAAAAATTTGCAGCTCACCATATGAGTTTTTTCTTCTATTGAGTCATATACTCATCAAGGGCTACTATAGTCAACAAAAGGTAGATGATATTAGCAAAATGATCATCAGCAGCTCGTACTACAAAAAGTTGTGCATCGTGTAGTCCTTCTTCAATGTTTGTTGGTTCTTCACCTTTCTCAATTATAGACGAGTAATCTGGTCCAACGTTCAATTGTCCTGGCTTAACTATTACCTCAAAATCATACTCTTCAATGAAACAATAGCCACCTACAAATCTCCCCCCCCAACATAGGCTTGTTCACTATGTACTTTAGCGTAGAATGGTTCGTGAACATCGTGAACTGTGCACCTAATAATTAATGCCTAAATGTTTGCATTGCATACACCATCGCTAAGCCCTCTCATTCTGTTGTGGAATAATTTATTTATGCCTTAGATAAATTTTGAATTGCAAATGTGATGGGGTAATCAAGATCCCCTTATCACGGCTTATCTAATACAACCCCTAAAGCTATGCATGATGCATATAAATGGACGTGAAATTCCTTCTTCCAATCTATAAACACCAGAATTGATGTAGTGACCATTTTTTCCTTTAATATGTCGAGCCTCTTTTGACATTCATCATCCCAACAAGAGGTAGAATCTTTCTTTAGTAACTTTTCCATCAGCACAGTGATCAGCGCATAAGCCTTTATGAATTTCCGATAGTAACCACTCTATCCTAGAGTCACATGTAGCTTCTTTATGTTCCTCAGCTAGTCCAAATTGTTAAGAACAATAATTTTGGCAGGGTCCACCACCAACCCTTGTTTGAAAATAACATGTCCCAATAATATTACATATGGTACACAAAAAATGCACTTCTTTAGACTCAACAAAATCTGATATTTTCTATAGGTATCTAACATCAAGTGCAGACTTGACACATGCTTCTTTACCAGTCCGAAGACTGTCTAGTCATCAAAGTAAACCTCCATAAATTTTTGGATGAATTCCTTAAACATTGTGATGACTACCCGGGAGAAGATTGCAGGTGCATTCTTTAGCACAAACGACATGACTATATACTAAAATGATCCCCATTTAGTAGAAAAATTGGTCTTACTCCTATCCTCCAATGCGATCTTGATCTGATGGTGCGCTGAGAACCTATCTATGAAGTAGTAGGCCTCCTGTCCTCCAACATTCTCTAAAAATTCATCAGTTAGTGGTGTTGGAAAGCGATCATGTATGCATGCATCGTTCAACTATCTTAAATCAACACAAATCCTTATACCTCCCTTAGTCTTCTTCTCATGTACTACCATTAGGATCACCCATTTGTATTCTTCTACAGGTTCAATTATTTCAGTTGTGAGCATCTTGTGAAGCTCTTGCTTCACCTTTTCCTTGTATTTTGGCTTTATTCTATATGGTATTTGTTTTACCAGCTTTGCATCGAGCTTCAAAGTGATCTTCATTATGCTCACATCGGCTACAATGCCTTTCAACTCAAAAAACTTTGTCGGAAATAGATCTTGGTACTCATGCAGTAATTTGGCAACCTTTTTCTACTGTATCCTCATCTGAGTAATAATTGGTGCGCACAAACTTGGGCTCTGCCTCTAAATCTATATTAACTTGCTTCGTCTTAATAGGATGTGATATGTTAGGTATCTCAACATTTGGTCTCCAAACCTCACACTGTCCTTTCAATTTAGGGATGTTTGTGTTGCACGTATTCTCCTCGCCTTCTTCTGTGGTTATATTATATCATTCTCGAGCATGTTACAAATGTGTGTTCCAGTCATGTTGTACCCAACTCGTAGGCTATTTTGGTGTCCAAAATATTGCTGCTTTGATCTCCTTAAGTGCACCATCTATACACTGAAACAAACCCATCTTTGAAACTAAAAGTCAATAGGAATCTTTCCTTCATATCATACCAGTCAACAGTGCTATGGCGCAATTCCATTTCTACATACCAATTCGTTGGTATTACATCCAAAGTATGATAAAATATGTGTACCCACTTTGGTTGAGGTTCTTCATCCCCACACTTTAGCCCAACAAGACAAATTTTCTCAAGAATCATCCTTACCATTATATTTCTCAGTTAGCCGTGTGTTTGCATAACGAAACTTGAGCCTCATCAATTGGCGATACTCCGTCCAATCTCCTATATTATCTTTATGTGTGCCCTACCAGCGTGCAAGCGTAGCCCTCAAAGATACATCCAAGGCCTAGAATTGTTGTTATTATGGTATGTCCCTTTCAAAATTATCAAGAAATATGCTGACATCAAATAGCCCATCACAATATGGCAAATTACATAGCTAGGTTGATATGGAGCGAAGAGATTTTGTCAGTCTATTATAGCGCAGAATAGAAACTTTGTGCAACCAGTTCTTTTAGTTCTCCAATTCTTCGTTTGAGTCTGAATGAAATGAACTATCCTTCTCCCATCTTATTCTCCCATTTGAGGTGGAGTTGATCCAATCCTTGTCTTGTGCAGTTAACTTATAGATGTGGTCAATATCTTTATCATCGTATTCTTCGCAAGGGGGTTTTGTATATCGCGCTCCTTCAGAAGGATCTAAAGGAACAACAGCCCTGGTACCATTATTTTCAAACACCATACTCCTTGTCTTCAAATTGACTATCACATCCATGTCGAAATCCCAATCAAGTCGAAGTAACTTTGGAAATAAATTTCTGTCATCCACAATCTCAATAACTTCAAAGTCTGCTACTACACTTGCTCCTTCAATATCCACAACAACTCCATGTGATCAACCCGTCGGGATGATCTTCTACTGATCGGCCATGTGTAGCTAAATCGGTTACCATTGCAACTTGGATTTCTCCATTCACTCCCAAGTCTGATTCGGCAATACATTTGCATCAAATCCCAAGTCAAGAATTACCTGATCCATTCTGAATTCACCGATTTGTGCAATTAATCACATCTCTCAGCGAGTTCTTTTCTTATTTCTATTTAGCGTGTTTACTGTGTGTTGTTCAGGCTATGGCTTTTCTCTACCAACTCAGTTATCAAGTAGCTCTCATAATCCTTCTACTACTTTCTGATCTTTGAGCAACTTCATACATGTTTACAGAAATGAATTCAGAATGGTTGAATCAGGGTTCTCCATCACAGTAACTACTTCAGGATTATTCTTCCATGGTACTAGTTGCATTAGTGTCTTTGACATCAAATCTCCTGGGTCCATGAAACTCTTCTTCGCTTCCACGAAGTTTTCTTTCTCCCTCTGCATATTGAACCCGATACTTTTTTCTACAACCTTCTAGACCCATGTATTCGCTACAAGCTTTTTTCCCTCTACTTTATCTTCTCATGTAACCACACCACTTCATGTCACTATATTAATGCTTGGATCATCCTCGCGCAGTTTAGATTTCATCATTTGTAAATTTTGTGGAGGATGCTAATTCTTCTTTTGCTACATCTTATCCATTAAAATAGGGAAATCATCTATCACATGGTCAAACTATCTACAATAATGACAGGAAGGGTGAGCGGGGTTCTAACAATCACAGACAAAATGTCCAGCTTCCCCTTAATGATAGCATATGATTTGATCTCGACCGCATCCCACATCCCCTCCTCAACCATGTTGTCGACCTTGAAATCCTCTGCGGGCCATAGGTGAACCATGTTCTTCCTACACATAGCCTTCATCTTGCATTCTATATGTTGTTGTTTTCTCTATCATCAAATCGTAGCTATGACAATCTATTTCTTCATGTCCTACTGACCAGAAGAAGTTACAAAATAACTTCTTTGGGGCACGTACATACTTTTGTAAAAAATAACAGTGATCAGTCAGGTGATGGCCTGCAACTCGACAAATACCACACCAGACACTTAGTCTGGTACTTGGTCCAGCACTAGGTTCTGGCTTCAAAGGATTAGGACATCCGACAACCACATAATCATGATAAACAGGACACTAGTCCTTATAGTGACCCTCCACTATACACTTTGTACAACAAACTTCTGAGCACATCTCAGGTTGAGCTTCGTTTCTTTTCTTCAATTCCTGCAGCTCTATATGCAAGCTTGTTAACTGAGACTGTATCTGTTGAACCCCTATGTGATTATATTGTACCTGCGAAACTTCTAACTTCATCATGCTTTCTAATGCTTCTATCTACATCCCAATCTTTTGCTGTGATAATGGTAATATAAGATGTGGAAATAACGCAGCTATATACCACTCTTTCTGTTGTTCATCGGAAATCTGGAAGTTGACTTCCCCCAGTGAGCATTTAACCTTTGATCTACATCCCAGGTAGTCTCATTGACTCATTTTTTAATTTCTTTTAATTCTGTAATGCATTGTGACTCCGACTTGGGCTTCTTGAACCCCACGTTCAGTGTATTCTTTTTCTCAGCTAATGAAGCAATTGGGTTTGTTGTACTTTACTTGATATACCATGACAATGCTCTGTCCTACTGTGTTGTGACAAGCTGTGCTTTCTTCATATCTTCGTCATTGATTCATCGTGATTTCAACACAGCTTCTGTGAAAAACCAAAATTGATCAGGGTCCTCTAATACCTAACCCTTAAAAATATACATTGTTATTGCATTAGCCATGTTAAATTGTGGAGGTGGAGGTGGAGGTGTAGGTGTAGATGTATGAGGTGGAGGTGAAGGTGGAGGTGGAGTGGGTTGATGTGTAATCCCAGAAGTGGCTTGATTATCTGACTACAACACACCTCTAGGTGTAGTATGGTTACTCCTTTCTTCTTCACTTTCTGATTCACCAAATAATGGAATATACTCACCCTCAGTGAATTTATCATGGTCTATTTTGAACCTTTTTCCACTTCGTGTAGATCCAGTCTAGTTTTTCTTAAACATCAATTCATAGGGAGTACACCCTTCTCACATAACGACATCTTAATCTATAGCTTCAAATAATTCAGATACTTACCTCGTGGACCTTTGAAAAATTAGTGCTTAGATCCATCGTAGGATATTGAGGTGCCAATCATGAATTCAATAATAAAGACTTCAAGAATACTATTGATCCAATAGTCAACATCTCTTCTGACCTTATTTTCAGTCTCCTTAAGTTGCTTAATTAACTCTGGGGTCCGCATAGTAGGATCATCGTGTTTCCAACAGGGCTCGTTTGCGACTAGTTTTGAAAGCCACTCATGCAAATCATTAGAGAATGATGTGAAATATATCTCGTATTGTTTTGTATAGATATACCTATGTAACCACCTTTCTATTGATTGACATGAATTTCTATTTTCCTTTCCTATAAATTCATGCAACTTTAGATCTATCCAATCTTGGATCTCTTTTCTAGTCGGTTGCCACATCACACATCCCTTAGATAGATCCTGGTCCTAGAGATAGAACCATTTGTTGGCTTGATGGGCTCAGACCTAGGTTCAGAATTAGTTGTGCCAATGAATAAAACCCTATATTACTCACCCTTTCAGCAACAATCCAGGTAGCGCAAATGTTGGACGTGGAATCCTCCAAAGGCATGTTTTGGGTCTTAAAGCCCAAATTTTGACCAAGTCCATTGTAAAGAATTCACAATTTGTGGCCACGGAGCGCGAAGTCATCATAGTGTCATAAGGTTGTCTGTCCTTGTTTTTGTAATGTAATGTCAACTTGAAAGATCCACCCATGGTCCGCTAACCATGGGATTATATAAATAGAGCGAGGCTCTAAGTGTAGAAGATAGTGAATCAATAAATAGAAGAAATGCATGATGAATCTAAGAGATTGATTCAAAGTGTAAAGTGTGTCTTTGGTCGTAGAACAGGATAACGCTTTGCAGCTGATTGCGCAGAGGCCATGTAGTCCGTAGTTGAGTGTGCAGAGCCCTGCAGCTGAGCGCGTAGGATAGGTCGAGTCTGTAACGATTGGAAGCATTAATAAAGAGAAGTTTTACTATATTTATGTGTATCTTTTCCTATCTAATGTATTATTGGGTATAAATTGCAAGTGTATTGTTTATTTGTTGCATGAACATATATGAATGTGCTACATAACTAAATATAATGTAAGGCATCCATTTACGCGAAGATAACTCACTGATGTAGGAAGATACATAAGATCTCAGGTGTCACTTAAGGGAAATAGCGCAGAGCGATTCTCCAAAAGTGTGGAAGACCCACAACCCTTGGTTAGGGCTACACGAAGGCGAATCTATCAGGGCACGAAGGTCAAGGAAGTGTGCGAAGCAACCTACACGCAAGGACTAGCAGTTAGACCAAATCAACCCGTTAGACATCTCAAGGATGTGGAAACCTGGTTCCAGCACCCCACCATACTACTTCAGGTGAGACCTCAGTCTGCGCTCCACAAACTGTTATCAAAAGGGCCAGTAGTACAGGTATTTGTTTGGTTAATTAACTCTGAACCTGGGCCAGGCCCCAATAAGCTAATAAATGGTTCTGTTGTCGGGACAGGGATCTGCATAGAGATGTCTGATGTCGTATCACTAGAATCCAACTAAGAAAGGAATTGAGGATTGGTTGGATAGGAATATTCATGAGTTCATGGCGCAGGAGAATAGGAATCCACAACTATCAAAAGCAGAGTGGTTACACTGCTACTTATACACAAAGATCCATGAAATTTTCTTCGCATATTTCCCTACTAAGCTATACGAGTGGATCGTGGAGCTAGCAGATAGCCAAGGAAGGTGTAAGATCGATAGACCTATTGTGTGGACTCCAGAATTGGTGCATGGATTGGAAGCATCAGAGGATAAGATCACACACACTGTTGATCACTGGCTTGATCGAATTATAGGAGGGTTCATCACCAAGTTCACAGTAAATACATTAGTTAGCTATAGCAAGGTGGAACAACGCTTCCTGAAAGGACCACGAGGTAACTACGTTAAGTCTTTGAACACTTGGATTAAAATGCTACTATGTGAAAAGTGGGTTATGTGAATAAATTGATGTTTGGGGCTATGTGAAGCCGGAGAATCTACAGAAGCGAAGTAGTATGGAGCTAGAAAGTAGCCCCTTGATTTCACCTCTGCGAGGGGGTGAAGAAGAGCTCGCAAAGGTCTCACCAAGAAGCGTGATCAATTAGATAAGGCAGAGGATTCCGCGCATACAAACCCAATCCACACTACTACCAGTTTCACTATCTTCACCCCCATCTTCACCCATACCACCTCCACCATCACCGCAAGTCAATATGGAATGCCTGATAAAGTTTCCAGTGTTCAAGGGAGTAGGAAGTGAACATCTGGACTAGTTTTGGTTTGTGATAAAAGTTGTATGGGAAGCGCAGGGAGTTACAGATGACAATATAATGAAAGTGACGTTGGTTAGTGCTCTGCAGGATCATTCGCTAACCTACTACATTAAGAATTCCAATGACAATCCAAATGGGATCATATATCTTCAAACTATGCTAAACAAAGAATTTAATAGGATAAATTTAGAGGTGCAGTTGATCATTGGGTTCAAGGAAATCACAATGATACTAGGCGACACCCCTTGGGAGTTAGATCAGAGACTGAAGTGCACAATTCGCGAAGCTAACATGACACTGATGGGTGGACAACACTGTGAATGGTTTGTAGCATCGTTAACGCTGCATTTAAGGAATGCGTTGTCACAATAGGGGCTAACAACTCAGGTAGAGGCCTTGGAGATCATGATGAGACTACATGAGACCTCAATATAGGATCCCAACCTGGGGGTTCTACAAATCCACGCGTAGTTCAAAAACTTGTGTCTTGAGATGTAGAGTTTGAAAAAAGATAGGATATCTTGCCCAAAATTGCGGGACGAAGTATGGTGTATAAAGTGCAAGGGTCAGGGACATGACAAGAACCACTTCTCGGTGTTCATGAATTACCTCATGGGAGGATGACCAATTCCATTGATACCAGAGGCATAAACAGGACCGAGCATGGCACCTACATTATGTTGCGCGATTTGTGAGATAGGAGGAAAGCATGCTACAGATAACTGCCATTTATTACAGAAGTACACACAAAATTCACACCAGTTGTTTTTTAATTTCTATAGATCAGTGAGACATGATGAGTGCACCTGTAGAAATTATGAGATGATGATGGATCAGACTCCTACCTATAGATTTTAGGCCGAAACACAGCCCCTTGACCAGAATGTAGGGATGGCGCGAACTGGATTTCAGGGGCCCGGACAAGACCGAGGTGCAGGAGGGCCTGGAAGAGGTCGCGGACAACTGATATGTTACAATTGCGAAGGGCTAGGACATTATGCCTGCGATTGTATGAATCTAACGCGTCCATCATGCTTGTATTGTAAATTGTTTTATCATGAGATGGAGGATTGTCCCACACTAATAGTGAGGCTACGTGACAAGGGAGCACTCCAACCTCCCTCGACTTACAACCTACAAATTATGAGGTCTGAGCCACACGAGGAATACCCTAATGTGAATATTGTGCTCTGAAGTGGAATTAAGACAGGGGATGACAAAGGAAGGTGGCGTGAAGAGAGTACTTGGGTTCGCATGGCTCTAATGAAGGAACCAGAGTTTGATTTGGAGCGCATTAAGGAAACCTTCATGGAAGCCAAGAAGAGATTTGCTGATGCCTCCACTTCAGGAAGCAAAGACAGGCCGGAGCCAGAAATGGACCCATCGATGCTCATGACGTTCCTAGAAAAATGCATGAAGCTACTGTGTGATAGCAAGGCTATAAAGGGGCTGCAAGAACTCATAAATAGATGCGCTAGGACCGCTCCAAGACAATTGCATGTTGTTCGAAAGCTCGGAAAGAACACAACGTTAATAGGAAGGGAAATGCAATTGACCACACAAATTGGGGAATATGATATGGACCAAGTGATTTTGGACCTAGGATCATATGTGAACATTCCACTGAAGCAAATATGGGAGTGCATGGGATGGCCTAGGCTGCAATGGTCTCCTATCCAACTGCAAATGGAAAACCAACAAAATACCCTACCTATGGGGAGATTGTAGGGAATCACAGTTGATATCAAAGGAGAAAACACGCTAGGAGACCTTGAAGTAATAGAGATTGTTGATGACAACAATCCCTGTCCCGCGCTATTAGGAATAGATTGGGCCACTCACATGTTGGGTGTGGAGCCTGATTATCTTTTGTATTCAAAGGTCTCAACTAGATGTATACCCTAGGAAGATTGTACACCCCTCCACGTGGGGGGTACAGGGGTGAGTTGTCCCCCCCCGTTGGGATCCAGGGGCTAGCAGTCCCCCGGTGGGGGTTCTGTGGCAGTGCCCCTAAAACTAAAAAACAAATTTAAAATTTCCTTGTAAAAGTCTAGTAATTTCTAGTCAATCTGGGTTGTTCATTAGGCAAATGATCTGATGGTAGAAGTTATGTTTAGTTTAGGGTTTTTTGCCCTAGAAGGCGACCCCTCACTATATATGAGGGAATTGTATTGTGTCTATGTATCTCTATTTTCTGAGTGAGGAAGAGAGGAGAGATTGAGAGCGAAGAGGGTGTTATAGCAGATCTACTATAGGTTGTATCTCTTCAGTTTTTTGGATAATATAAAAGGAAGGACTGGTTGTTTCTCCATGGATGTAGCCCAAGCTAGGTGAACCACATATATCTATGTCTCTCTTGTTTTATGCATTTTCTGTGTTTATATTTCTAAAATATTTTATGTGTTCCATTGCTCTGTAATATATAATTTACTAACATCACATGAATGGGGTGATAAATCTAAAGAAGCGCAGGATGGTTTTTGAGAAAAATTATTTGCACGTAGTTGTACCTTTGGAACCTACAGAAGGATCACGCTACATGGAGCCAATGCGCGACTATGATAGTGACGACGATTTGGACTGCATCTACAAGATAACTGCATGAGAACAAGACTGCGTAATCCAACTGCGAATGGATGAATATCATGGGAGCGCGAAATCTCTTGCACCTCGGATTCTGATGAGGAGATAGAACAATCACAGAACTAGTTACATGAGGTAACCACTCTAAACTATAACATGATGACAAGATTGTTTCATTGCATATCAATGAAGGCAAGGGATCTGCCTATGTATGATGGGTTAAGCGAGGTAGATGACTTCCTGAACAAATTTGAAAGAGAGGTGCCAGAACATCAACGTTTTGAAGCTTTGGAATGGGTACTACGCGCTACCCCTACAAGATGGTGGGGTATGCACCAAGGGAGCTTCGAGGATTGGCACGAATGCAAGAGAATGACGTGCATATGATTTTGGAAGCATCAAATGTGATTAACTAACAAGATTGCTGGACGAAATGGTCTGTGCGCCCACTTGTCCAGAGGGATATAGGTCTATGGTTTGAAACCTGTGTGGATGAAAACAACCTTTGCATTAAGAGAGACGATCAGTAAGCATGTTTGAGTGATGAAATGACACAAACAACCCCTCTGGATAGAACCAC
Source organism: Pinus taeda (assembly GCA_000404065.3). Lineage (NCBI taxonomy): Eukaryota > Viridiplantae > Streptophyta > Pinopsida > Pinales > Pinaceae > Pinus > Pinus taeda. The sequence continues at coordinate 393,595 of APFE030276920.1, forward strand.
AGAGTATGGAAAGACCCATTGAGCAGACGATTATCCATGCAGATGCCTTCAACGAAGTATGCGAAGCACTGAACAAGGTCCACAATGCGCATCGCACTGATTAGGACCTGCACGTACCAGCGGTTCTATGGGCTTATAGGACCACGTGCAAGAAACTGACGGCACAGGAACCTCTGAGGATGGAGTTTGAAGCAAACTTTGTAATCTCCATAGAGCATGACATGTCTAGTCCATGCATGGCAGCACCAGCAGATACGACGGCTCTCAGAGCCTTGACCGAATGAAGCAGAATGCTTGGGACCTAAGGAAGAAATCCAATAGGGTAATTTTAGGCTCCAAGAACTTAGGAATGAAAGGGTGCGATTAAGGGAGAAAAGTGCTCCAGTGGAAGTAGAAGTCAAGAAGCTTGAGGACAAGATAAAGGAAGATTTTCTCAATAAGAAGACTAGGGTGATAAAGCTCATTATTCCTTTAGGCTTTTGGTCTCGTGGTCAGCAAATGGTCTGCTAAGTCCTTCGTGCCACTATGCGGGTCACGGATTCATGTCTCGTATTACCCTGAGGGGTCGTTCCTTGTGGGATGGGTGGTTCCTCCTAGCTGTTATAGTGGCACTGAGTGGGATTCAACCCCGTGTAGCCTGAGTACGATACCACCGCCATTGTCGATTTAGCGAGATATCAAAAAAAGATAAAATAGGGTGCTCATGATCATGCTAACAAATTTGGGGACTATTACTGCAAATTGATCAATTTGATGCCTTGGCTTGGACCGCATATTACTACATGAATCAACCATGGTGGAGTGATACAGAAGATAAATTGCGCGACGCCACCAGTAACAATAAAAGATGGGTATTTTCCAGGAAAAGTGATGGATGACTAGATGAAACCCTATACAAGTGGCACGGCCACCTGACTAGCCAAGGGAAGCATAGTCTTAGTGCTCCAGGCAGTTTGAAAGGAGGTGCGGGACTATAAACTACTCTACCCGAGAGATGTGCAATGTTGGAGTTGTGCACACGAGTAAGGAATCACAAGGTTTGCACCTGTGCAAGGGCGGCTACGTTGTTGCGCGGGTTGGCTGGAAAGTGACGATTGGAGTCACTATTCACCTATGACGTAGGAATAGGTCCAGGGAAGCATTCGACATTATGGTCTCAGAACAATAGGTACAAGAGATCCAACAGGTAGTCGCTCAGTGCACTGCCAACCTTGCAGCTGTTCGAGCATAGTTGGAGGGACTCCACGTGAAGATCTCTGCGCCGACAGAGTGACTTGAGGGCGAGTCACGATATTTGTGTGGCATGGAATCCCCCTAATGCATGTTTTGGGGCTTAAAGCCCAATTTTTGACCAAGTCCATTGTAAAGACTCCATGTTTTCCAGGCGCGGAGCGTGAAGTCATAATAGAGTCACAAGGTTTTCTACCCTTGTTTTTGTAATGTAATGTCGGCTTGAAAGATCTACCCATGGTCCGTGTACCATGGTATTTTATAAATAGAGTGAGGCTCTAACTATAGAAGATAGTGAATCAAGAAATAAAAGAAAATCATGATGAGTCTAAGAAATTGAGTCGAAGTGTAAAGTGTGTCTTGGGTTGTAGAGCAGGAGAAGGCTCTAGAGTTGAGTGCAAAGAGGCCTAGTAGTCTACAGCTGAGTGCGTGGAGCCCTGCAGTTGAGTGCGTAGGGCAGGTTGAGTCTGTAACCATTGGAAGCATTACTAAAGATAAGTTTTACTATATTTCTGTGTATCTTTTCCTGTTTAATGTATTATTGGGGATAAATTGCAAGTGTACTATTTATTTGTTGCATGAAATCATATGAATGTGCTGCATAACTAAATATAATGTAAGGCATCCATTTACGCAAAGATAACTAACTAGTGTAGGAAGATACGTAAGATCTCAGGTGTGACTTAAGGGAAATAGCGCAGAGCATTGCTCCAGTAGTGCGAAGCCCCACAACCCCTGGTTAGGGTTGTATGAAGGTGAATCTATCAGGGCACGAAGGCTAGGGAAGCGAACGAAGCAACCTACATGAAGGGACTAGCAGATGGACCAAATCAACCCCTCAGACATCTCAAGGGTGTAGAAATCTTCTTCTAGCACCACCCCCATACTACTTCGGTTGAGACCTCATTCCACACTCCGCGGACTATTGCTGAAAGGGCCAGTAGTACAGGGATTTGTTTGGCTAATTAACTCCAAACCTGGGTCAGGCCCCAACAAGCCAACATTAGACCGTAGTATCACTCTAGTCAATATTGGGTAATGTTAGAACCAAGTTTCTACATCTAGAAGGAGTATGTAGTGTGGTTTTAGGGTTTATTTCAATTTAGGGCTTAATTTGATCTTCATGAATCGTTAACGTTATTGTTAGAGTCGTAGAGAATTTTCCCACTTAACAGATTTATGGTTTGTGCCTAACTAGTCTAAGATGCATTATTGATCATATAAAACAATATTTGAACCTTTGCGATGCAATTGTAGAAGAGATATACAAAAGATAACCCTAATTATATAGAAATACAAAAACTACGCGAACATATAAGAATACACATATTTGTTCCAAATTCTTCTTTATTATCTCAAATCTTCACAGGTACAATCTTTTTGACCCTTCGCGTGTAGCTGCAAGGGCATGCACACATCTATGCGAGCCTTCCCCTTCGTCCGAATACAAAAAGATATCAAAATTATAGACTCAAAATCATATCATAACATGATATGAATTTATATCTTTGACTCACTAAGACAACCCTTTATATATCTTTTTCCCTTGCAATACCATGGTTCACAAACGATGGGCGGAGCTCAAAATAGTCAAATTTATCCCATCTCTTTACAAAATAAGGGTCTTTGACCCTCCCTAAAGGCCCTTTGACTCCTAGAACTCTATGTAAATCGTGCTCCACTCCTCAAAATGTGGAGACTATACATGACTTAGACAAAACTTGGACCTAGGGGACCCCTACCCAACATTCATTGAATCACTTAAACATAACATATAAAGCCATAAACCATCACTATGATGAAATAAAGTGAAATTGTAATAAACTACTATGCTACAATAGATAATAAGAAAATACACACATGAAGACACCAATTTTACTGTGGTTCATCCGAATGTGGGACTACGTCCACAAGAATTTTTTCTTATAATAATAATTCTTGTACTACAAACAGTTCTTGACCTGCACATTAAGCTGCAGGTTGTTTGCACACTCAGTTGCAGACTCAGTCCTCTACACACTCAACTGCAGAGTCTTTTCCTTCACCATAAACTACAGATTGCAATGATACAACCATAACCCTAATCTAGACCATAAAGATGATTTTTCTTCTTATTATTTGACCCTATATATACTATTACATCAAGGGTAAATCGTTACAATACCATGGTCCACATACCATGGACTCCCTAAAACAAGTAGCTAAAACCATTGATCCTTTACATTATTACAAAAATAAGGGGCTTTGCCCTATTCTGGAGTTGTTATACCATGCAGTATATTCCAATTGCTTCATTGTGTGGTCTACTTCGCACTTAGTTACGCGATATACTGCACACTCCACCCCACAAAACGCAGAGTCCTCACCAAAAACTAGGCCAAGGTAGGCTGTGCCCAATAGGTTGGAGGTCCTGATGCTAGTTTGTAGCAAGGCTACCCTTGCCACTCGAAATTAGAAAATGTATTCGCATTTCCATGTATGATGGATGTGGGAACAAATGTGACAATGATTATGCTTACATATATCCTTGTTTGAGCGAACAGGCTCAGGCAGGTGGACCAATGAGAGGAAAATGTACTTGTTTATTTTTAACTCATGGCATTGATTAATCAAATGCCCTCATTTTTCACATAATGCACATGAGTGAGTAGGTGTTAGCAAGGTGGCTTTAGGTGGCTTCGCCATCCTGGATGGTAGGGGCATATTTTGTGAGATTTAGCGGAAACAAGCACAAGGGTGTTCCTTATGCAAGGTTTCTTCCTCAAAGAGGTAGTAAATGGACTAGGACACATTGCCCACTACTAGGGTATTGGGAAGTGGTAATGTCGTAGTATTTCTTTGAGAAAGAGCTCCTAATGCATCATGATAATGAGGAAGTTTTTGACAGTGGTGTGTGTAGTGTTTCTACTATGCACATATAGTTCTTGCATTATTGGTACATAATGCCTTATGACATGTTGGTGTTGCCTTATCTCCTAGAGGTTGAGTAAGGGCCACTAGTGCCTGAGGGCATGAACAAGGGATTTTAACTCTTCCAATTCTAGGAATACGTTAGGAAGGTTCCCTAATACCTTGCATAATGCACATGGTTGAGGTACCTTGGAAGATGTGTTAGCTAGGGTTTCAACATTTTTATCATTTAGTTTCTCCTTTTCGGTGGCTCATGTTGGTGTCACCACAGGTATTTTTCCTTAAGGTGTGGCTAAAGGAACGTTCATTCTGATTGAAGTGGTACCTAAGGTTTTTGACATGGCCTATGGGTCCAAATACCAAATAGGGAGTGAGAGAGCGATATTGGGCAAGGTGAGTCTTTCCATGACTTGGTGCGAGACAAAATTAGGTGGGGAATACAACAAAGATGTGGTTATTGAATATGGTAGGAATGTTGAATCAATGGTCACAATGTTGGATGTGTCTTGAATTAGTTCCTGAGATTGGGTAATGTTCGACGAAATCATTATACACACCTGGGCTATGAGCATAGGCTAGATTAGAGGTGTGTCTCCTGGGTATGTTCCTAGGAGTGATGATGCTTTGAAAATCTCTAGGCTTGCTTCAGTGTAGAATGTGGCCAACACGTTAAGGAATGTCATGAGAGGTAACACACCATTAAGGGTTGTGGATGACCATTTCTTATAGTATGTGAGTTGATCGATAATGATGATATTTCCCTTGTGAGGAAACATCATGATGTAGAATATTGATGACATTACTGTGGTCATGGCATACATGTAGCTGCAACCGAGTAAGGTGTTGTAATCTAACTGGGAATCAAGGCCTTCAATGTCTATGAGCCTTTTTATACCAGCAAGCTCCACTTGGACATTTTGGAAAAGTCCAACTGGTGCAGAAGGGTGTCCATCATAAGCTCTTAATGTAATGGTTGAAGTAGTAAGTTCAGGGGATCCTAGTTTCTTCCAAACTAATTTTGACATTATATAGGTGGATGCCCCCTCATCTATGATGCGTCTATGAATCGTGACGTTCTAGAAGGTGATTAGTATCTGAAAAGAAATGATAGATGTTAGTCATAGTAAATCATTTCTCCAAATAAAAGGCCATCAATAGTGAATTTCGTTGAGTTGGACGGGTTTATAAGAACCCTAATGCTAACATGGCCGAAGGAGACTATTCTAAATCATTAACTATGATATATCTAGTGACTTCCTTTGAGTTATGGGAATTACAATGTACTGGACCTTTGATCATTCATGGAACAAGTTTAATAGGGGGGCATGGTATTATCAAAGGTGGCATAGAAATAGTGTTAGATGATGTGGAGGGGTTTGTTTCTAGGGGATTTCCATAATAAGCATTTGCAGGAGAATGTTTTTCCCTTCCATGAAAATTTCACGATTAGTTGGGTCTTGAGAACTTCCTCCATAAGGGTTTTGGTACTGGGAGAGGTCATGTTGCATGGCTACTATTATCACTCAGAAGTTTTCCCTAGAAGTTATCAAAAGAAGGAAGCATCTGAGGTAACCACAAACCGATATTTTAGGCTTAGGATCTAGCCAACCTAAGTCTAGAGAGGGCTCTCTCTTTATAATTTAGCTTGTTTTTATGAGATTTCAAGCTAGTTCTTAGTGTTCATGGGGTTTTGATTTTGGATTGAAGGTAGGGTGGTGGAATTCTTGGAGCAGATGCATAGAGCTAGGTCTTCAAGCCATTGGGCTATCGAGTCACTAAATTGATAGCATAACTAGACCAGATCATTAAAGGGAATGTTAACAGGACAGGCTAGCAAAGAAAAAGGAAAATATTTAGGCCTAATGGGTGAAGTGATTCTAACCAGAGTGAAAGGGAACTTAAGAATCCTTAGACCAGGATCAGAATGAAGAAAAGAGGGTGATCATGAACAAAGGGCAATTAAGAATCCTTTGCTATAGAACAAACAAGAAACTACGGAAGCTAAGGAGTAGTTAAGAATTCCCTAGCTAAGATAGTTTAGGAGAAAACATTTAGAATGTAAAACAATCAAGATAGAGTGCATTCAAGCAATTTCTGAGATATCATTCCTTGTTATACATTTAGATTTTAGAAATTTACACAAAAGACTATGGAAAAAACATAAGGGAAAACAACATTGAACATGAGAGAATACTTATTTGTATTTCTCTTTTTTAGTGTCATTCTTTCCATCCTTCCTCCAGTGATCAAATGTGCTCTTACAAAATGATTTTGAAGTGTCAAGGTCAAATTTTGTCATTTCAGTGAGTCTTCAAGCAAAATTTGGTCACTAGGCATTAGGTCTAGGGTTTGCTTTCACTCTTTCTAAAGTTGCCCAAATGTCAATCTATGTTGTTATCCAGCTGAGTCTATCATCATTCATAGGGTTGTCATTATCATGTCAGTGTCTAATGAGTCATTTTACATCTTGTTCATGCTTCAGTTGTGCCTTGGCAAGTTCATTTCCCTCTCCTAGGGTTTTGAAGCCAATTTCTCTTGGACGGTTAAATCATCAGCAAAACTTGTATCCAGATTTTCATACACCTTCCCCTATCCTTAAAGTATCTTATCAAACACTTCCCATCACTGAGATCCCCCAAATTCTTCATTTTTCCACAAACCCTAGTTTCTAGCTACAACCTGGCAATTTTCTAGGTTTGGCCTATGATTTGCCCTTTTGGACCCCTTCCCCTCACTCAATCTCTGAGATTCCACTTTCCCCTGCTTCCTAACATCCCTCCCCACTCCCAAAAATTTCCCCAAGAATTTAGAAGCCCCTATCCCCTTCATTTCGCTTCATTTCAACCAAATTCCTTGTTTCACACATCGGGGCAAGTTTCACTCAAATGATGTTTCAGAGCAGTCAGAGATGAATTTTTGGAAAATGAGAGAGGTTTTTGTCCACAACATGCCAAAGAAGAAAAACCTCTTTCGCTTTTTGCACAGGTGTCATGGTTTGAGAGAAAATGTCAAAAATACCGGCGAGAACGAAGGTGCTCCAAGGACGGTTGGCCAAAGCACAAAAACGAAGGAAAACGCCCGATCCACTCCAAATTTTGGCCAAAGCCTCTTTGATTGAGCATGGTACTTGATTGAGGACTCCCAGCCCAAATTTCAAGAAATTTGGAGAAAATTTTGTCATTTGTGAATTTTTTGTGCAATTTACAGGTTTTGGCTTCTCAAAGGGTCTCGCCCCCCGCGAGACCTTTTGTCATCGTAGCTCCGTTTGGCAAAAACTCAGAATTTTTGGATTTGGCATGAAAAGTTACACTTGCTCATCCATTAGTAAGAAATTTCATCAAGTTCTG
>APFE030276922.1:0-15406 GCA_000404065.3 Pinus taeda
TTTTAACAACTTGTTAAAATAATCTAACTAGACTTGACTAAGTTAAACTAAGTCAACTAATTCTCTCATTATAGAACTGAACATTATCTCTTTTAATCAAGGGATAAATTCCTAAATCAAGGGAGAAAATAATTGTGTGATCTCACAAAGACTTCAAGTTTAATTTTCCATAATTAATTAACTCATGGAAATTAATTAATTAATATTTTAAACTGTTGTTAAGACCAAAATTAATTTTACTTCATATAGATATACTAGGGACTGCTATAAATAGGAAGGACCCAAAAAATGTTATTTTTAGAACTTTCTATTTTTAGCAGTTTCACCTCTCACCCAATGTGGCCAATGACCTCACTAGCCAAACTACTATTTTTACACATGCTATTTTTAGCAGGTGTATTTTTAGCACATTCTAAATTTAGCATTTCTTGTTGCACGCTTTTCAACATTCCCTCTCAACAAGAAAGGGATTATTAGCACCCCCGATCCTGTCTCTATGGAACTCAAACTTGCCTTTTGACAATGCCTTTGTCGAAATATCAGCATCTTGTTCCTCGGTCGAAATATACTGCGACATCATGATCCTCTTGGCCACACAATCTCATAGATGATGATAGTGGATATCTATATGTTTGGACCTATCACGAAACATTGGATTCTCATAGAGTTTAATGCAACTCTGATTATCACAATATATCACCATCGGATCCATCATCTGACCAAACAATCTCACTAGGATCTTTCCCATCTAGATGGCCTCACATCTAGCCTGACTTTCTACCATGTACTTTGCCTCTGCTGAGCTAAGCGTAACTGATCTCTGTTTCTAGCTATACCAAGAAACTGTAGCTGACCCAAGGTTGAAGATCCCTCCAGAAGTGCTCTTCTTGTCTGATGGACTACCTACCCAATCTGCATCTGTGAAGCCTTGGAGCTTCACTCCCTCTGTCTTCCTGTACCATAATCCATATTGTGTAGTGCCTCTAAGATATCTTAGAACATGATTTACGACCTTCCAAAATAACTTGGTTGGCTTAACCATAGCTTGACTCAGTTGTTTCACTTCAAAGCACATATCTGCTCTTGTGTTCGATAGATACATGAGTGAACCCACAAACTGCCAATAAACTGTAGCAGCTACTACCTCACCTGAAGTAGCATCCTCGTTCCTCCAATTACCTGCTAGAGGAGTCTCCATGGGCTTGCAAATATCCATGTAGAAGTGCCTCAATATATCATTGGCATACTTGCCTTGAGAAACAAATACTTCCCCATCTCTCTGCCAGACCTCCATGCCTAGAAAGTAGTGCATGAGGCCCATTTCCTTCATCTCAAACTCCCTTACAAGATCCTTCTTGCAAGACTTGATGAACTCATCATCACCTGCTAAAATCAGATCATCGACATAAAGTAAAATAATCAATAGTTTACCATCTACAATGATGTGGTAGAGGTTTGCGTCCGCTTCACTCTTGGTGAAGCCCAACCCGGTGAAATAGTTGTCGATCCTGGTATACCAAGCACAAGGTGCTTGCTTCAGCCCATACAATGCTCGCTTGAGTCGACACACATGTGACTCACGATTGAAGGTCTCAAATCCTTCGGGCTGCTCAATGTATACCTCTTCCTCAGTCTCCCCATTGAGGAAAGTTGTCTTCACATCCATCTGATGGATCTTTCAACTCATCTGTGTTGATTGTTCTAGAATAGATCTGATCGATGAGTACCTTGCAATAGAAGAAAAGGTCTCATCATAGTCAATTCCCTCAACCTGTGAGAAACCACGGGCAACAAATCTTACCTTATGTTTCTCAATACTTCCATCAGCTGCCTGCTTTACCTTGTAAAGCCATCTAGAAGTAAACACTGACTTGTCCCCCAATCTAGGAACAACATCCCATACATTGTTCCTCATGATAGAATCATACTCCTCTACCATCGCATCCATCCAAACTGGCTGCTACACTGCCTCCTCGAAAGAAGAGGGCTCAGTCACTACACACTCCCCAACTAGGGCCATGTAGCCAGTGTATCTATCAGGATATGTCATATGTCTACGATGAGAGGATGGCTACCCCACATTCTCTCTCGCATCCTGCATCAATTTGCCAGCTTCCTGAGAGTGTTTTCGCTCCTCTCTAGAAGACTCTCCAATAGTGGTGATCTCCACCACTGGAATCTCTGCATGCGGCTACTCCACATCATCAGGAGGCTCCTCCTCCTTAGGAACTAATAGTTCCTCATCATCACCATGCAACATGAGCTCCCTCTCAAGTGACTCTAGCATGGCTCGTTGATCATCAAACTTCATATCCCTGCGCACTACTTTCCTCTAACTGGTAGGCAGAAACACCCAATAGTTGTGAGGTGTATCTGTATACCCCACAAGTATTCCCAACCCAACTCTTGGGTCTAGCTTCTTCGAAGAATCTTTGGTCACATGACAGTAAACTGGTGATCCAAAGATATGGATGTGACTTAAATCTAGTCGCTTCCCTGAAAAAGCCTCTATAGGTGTCTTCATCCCCAAAATATGATGAGGACTTCTGTTCTGAAGATACACTATTGTATTGCATGCCTCAGCCCACAGATGAAGTGGTAGGCTTTGGTCATGCAGTATCACTTGAGCTGCTCCCACAATAGATCTGTTCTTCCTTTCAACCACCCCATTTTGTTGTGGGTTATGAGGTGCCATGAGCTCCTATTTAATTCCTTTTGAAGCAAAAAAGTCTTTAAACTACTAGGAAACATACTCTCCACCATTATCACTCGGCAAGGCCTTTATCTTCCTCCCTGATTCTTTCTCCGCCAAAGCTTTGAACTCACATAACTTCAAGAAGGTTTGATCCTTCTTTTGCATGAAGTAGATCCAACATTTACGAGAAAAATCATCTATAAAAATAACAAAATACCTTTGCTTCATGGTGGAGGTTGTAGAGAAGGGCCCACATACATCTGAATGAACTCGATCTAGAACTGCTCCTGCTCTACCATCCCAATCATGAAAGGAAGCCTTCACATAATTACCCAGAGTACAACCTTTGCATGTGCTTGTCTGCTTCAGTTTTCACTTGGGTAATCTGGTAGAAATTTGTTGCATGATCTTCAAGGCCCCATGATGCAAGTGGCCTAGTCTTCTATGCCATAACTCGCCAATATCTTTTCCATGCACCTATTCTACCCTGGAACTGAGAGCAGCACAATCTTCTACCTGTAACTTGTAGAGATTCTTAATTCGAATCCCAATCTATTTGGTCTGTCCAGTGCCAATATGCCTTAGGAAAAACTTTCCCAAACTAAAGACTACATCATAGCCTTTATCCTCAAGCATATCAATAGACACAAGATTCTTTTCAGCCCTGGTACATACATAACATTAGAAAGAGTGAGGGTAGAACCATTCTCCCTCTGAAACATAACCGTACCTCTACCCGAGACACAATACATTTTGTTATCGCCCATCTCGATCCGTATCTAGAGATCCTTCTCCTCCAAAGTGTTGAAAAGATTCTTGTCACCTGACATGTTGAAAGAAGCTCCAGTGTCCAAATACCAAACACATCCCATGCTGGATGAAACCATGCATGGAATAAGCGAGAAATCCATCTCAAACTGTGAAGCTAGTGCATCAGCATCATATTCCTTGGATGAACCTTTTTTCTTGGACTTCCTCTTTGGGAAATTATTAGCACAATGACCCAACTTATGACAATTAAAGCATCTCACCTTTGACTTGTCAAACTTCTTCCCTCCTTGAGAAGACTTGGAATGGGATGCCTTCCCTTTCCCTTTCTTAGCTTTAGAAGCTAAAGCCATGTTCTCTTCATCATCATTTTTTGATAAAGAAGCTCCATCCCTGGTGCTCCATCTGATCTCCTCCTGCATCAAATCCGACCATAGTCGTTGCCAATCTGGCAGTTTGTCCCTTCCATTCACTAAGTCCTAGTAGCTATGCCAACTCTTAGGAAGGCCAAGGAGTGCTAGACTCACCATATCCTCATCAGCTGTAGTGACTCCTACGCTTGTAAGCTGATCTCTACAGGTGGTGAGCTTGTTCAAGAATGTAGAAATAGAGTGACCCTTCTCACACTTAATCTTTCGAAGCTTTTCCTTCAGTGCCAACTTCCTTTGATCACTGCGATTCTGATATAAATCTTTCATGGTTTCCACATTGCAAATAGAGACTCCTTCCCATGAAGGCTTGAGACTATGTGATCTCGAACACCCTCCAAGAGAATTCTCCTAGCTCTAGCCACACACTTACCCCATTCCACCAAATCAGTCTTGTCAATTGGCTTAGGCACTTCCTGATCAATGAAATCCTTAAGCCCATTATCTTCCAAAACTATCTCCATTCGATCCTTCCAAGCTATATAGTTTGACCTACCATCAAGGGTACACTTAAGCCTCAAACCATTGAACGCCATCGTTGAATCAAATGTGATAAGAACTTGAGATCTATATCAAGAATATGAAACTTTGAATTCCTCCTACTAGTATATTGTTCTTGCTTGATCACCTGTGCTTTGATACCATGTAGAAATTTCACCTGTAGAAGAAACCAATATATCCAATGTCCTAAAGCATAATACTTGTTCTACTTCTACAAAACATTAAGTGGAAGCATAATCAAAATCATGAGTAACATCAAGTAGAAACATGCATAACTGATCAAGAGAATTAATCACACATAACACAGGATATATCCAGGGGAAAGCACTAGCATAAAACCCAACCATGTATTATCAATCATGTGGAAATCCTCTTCACAATACAAGAAGAATTAGCTCTCAATCTATTCAGTTCTCAATTAACTATGAAGATATGAAGATATGTCTCATGAACCACCCAAGCCTTGTTTATATAGGCTTTCCCTATGGTCCTTATGTAGTTTTCTTAGGAACTAATAGCAAAAGCATATGCTATTAATTCCAACATACCAAAAACAACCAATGGTCCAACTACATATTCCTTGAGAACACTAGTTCTTCAACCATGCAAAAACTACTAACTAGAAATAGTTAAGCATCTGATAGTACACTGTCCTACATCTGATCTTAACTGGGTCTCTGAAAGAAATGACATGCAAAAGTTATCCATGAGTGAATCCTTAGTTATCTAAAATAATAGTTGTCACATGCATGTAAGCATTAACAAACTATCTTTTATTATTTTAACAACTTGTTAAAATAATCTAACTGGACTTGACTAGATAGAACTAAGTCAACTAATTATTTCATTATAGAACTCATGCTTATTCCCTCAATTAGTGGAGGAAACTCATGTGCTTGCTCACAAAGACTTCAAATTTGAATTCCCTTAATTAATTAACTCAAGTGAATTAATTAATTAATATTTCAAACTTCCATTACGACCAAAATTAATTTACTTCCTATAGATAGACTAGGGACTGCTATAAATAGGAAGGGACCCATAAATGTTATTTTTAGAACTTTCTATTTTTAGCAGTTTCACCTCTCACCCAATGCGGCCAATGACCTCACTGGCCAAACTGCTATTTTTATACATGCTATTTTTAGACATGCTATTTTTAGTAGGTCTATTTTTAGCACATTCTAAATTTAGGATTTCTTGTTTCACACATCTCAACACTTCTTTCTTATCTTCCAGAATGTGTTCTTGCCACTACCTGAGACACTCAATTAGTGTCTCATCAACATCCTATTTTTGTAGATCCCTCTCTTACTTTGGACTTTGTAAACATTCGAGGAGTCTCTCAAATGGTCTCATTCTAGCATCTTCTTCCCCTCTAAATGTTGTACCTTGTTATGTTTTAAAATAATAAACCTCTTCATCCTTAGGCTTCATCGCTCTAAGCTCCTCTTCTCTTAGTTGTACACTTAAAAGGTGCTTTATCTTCCTCCCAAGCCTTCTAACTTAAATGAGTTTCTTCTTAAAAGTCTTCTTTTTACAAGAAAATTGAAACTCCTCCTTAGGTTCCATCTTCGCCTATGCTCTTCTCATTTTGGTAGCATATTCACTAAATTGAGCCTCTCGTCTAGCTTGGCCATCTCCTTGTCAAATTCATCTTCACTTAATTTTATCCCCATGCCATTTCCGTTGGAATATTTTTCTCCTCTACTATGGCTTCTCTTTGAACCCTTATTATTGCCATCGATAGCCATTTTTTTCCTCCCTTCTTACGATCTTCCACTTTCCCACTATGAGCTGCAGACAAGCCCCTGAAACAAGCCTTTTACATTTCTTGTTACATGAGAACCTCACCTCCATCTTCTTATTGGTGTCTCTTGATTCCATCCTCTAGAACCTATTGACCACTTCCTTCTCCCATTTGGCTATTGCACTTTGTTGACATCTTGAGAACTCCTTCATTTCTCTTCTCTTAAGGATCTCCTATATTTCCTTCACTATCCAAATACAAGTTGGTTTTATTCTTCAAATACCTCTCTTGCTACAATGGTTCTCTTCCACTTCCTCTGAGAATTCTTCTAATCCTCTACAACTCTTATTGGCTATATTTATTCCATCCACAACTTCTACTATGTGAAAGGGTTAATTTCTTGCCAAAAATTTAAAAAATAATAAACTAGTACCTGAGAAGGTTTCTTCACATGATCAAACCTCAACATCTCCTCCAACTCTCCAATTGGTTGGGTTTCTTTTCTTTCTCTCCCTCCATATCTACTCCTTTCCCGAAATTTTTTCCTTTGTGTTGCTTCCTCTTCCTAGTCCTCTTAACGTTTGCTCGCATGCCCATTCATTTTTAGAATTTTGCATTGTGTTCCTCATCTTAGGAAAATTCATTTTCCTATCTCCTTTGAGTATACTCTATCCTCTCTCTCACCTCCATATCATGTCATTACAAAACGAACAAATATTTATTCATCTTTAAAACAATAAGATCAATCACCAATTGTGTAATTTGCTAGCTCGCCTTCCTTTTCCTTGGGAAATATTCTTTGTTTTTGTATCACCTTCTACAACCACAATCCCCCTAAACCTTTATTGAACATACTTTTCTTTATCTCTCCCAGTCATATTGGAACTTTAATACCTCTCTTTTCCTCAATTTCAAGAGAACTATTGTGACTCTGACACCACATTCACAAAGCAAAAGCATTGCTTTGAGCTAATTTTTGCATGCATCCATTTCCATCCATTTTCTCCTTATTTTTTATGGCTTCAATCCTTTAAGATTTCTCCTATTATGTTTTGTGGCACAATTTCCAACTGGATGGGTCCTCATCTTCTTCTTTTTATATCAAATTAATTTAGAACCCTTCTTTTATGAAACTACGACCCATTTTAAAGAAAGCTTGTATTCGGGTCCTTGCAAGAGAAAGTTGGGAGTCATCCTGAACCATAGGTCGGAGGTCGAGGCTTATCTACAACACTCTCTTATCACTTCACGAAGGATGACTGACTTGTGGCTAATTGGGTCCTATCAAACATTTAGATTCTCGGTGTGGTTGCCGATCATGTTTCAACACCCCATTACAACACCAATACGCTCTGACTACCATTTTCCTAACTCAATCTTCCCTTATGTCCCTTCAATAATTTAATGGGTTCAACTCTCTATGGGACATCATTTTAACTGATTAAGTATGGTGCGATAGTGCCAATGCACCCAACAACTGAACTTCATGGCCAACATGAATTCCACAACCATTATATCTCTCACGCCTCTAACTAGATATTGTTCTACTGCTCTATGCCACAAATCTACTTTCCTCTAGATTGTGAACTTCAACTCTCAAAACCTTTTGCCTCATGAACTCTCCTAAGGTTACTAATCGATGCAAGGACTTACACTAGAACTAAAACTTCACACATAAAGAAACTGACAAAATGTCAAGACACACGCTCCTTTTTGGCATGCATACACCCTCTGAAATACTCAATCTCACAATCTATAGGAGCTTCTTCACATAAAATCTTCAACTCTCTCTCTATTCCTTCAACCAGAACTCCAACTTTATATAGAAGTTTGTATACAATTTCAAAATTAAGGAAGATAGAGTTATTATTAGGGATATAATTGAGAAATCAAACACCTTAGTAACATTTCACCTCAATTACCATTCAAAACAAAATATTTGCAGAACAAAATATTTGCAGAGAGTTTACAATGCTCATTGGCCAAACTTTCCCTCTCCTTCTTGAACTTATCTTCCCTCTCTAATCCCTGTAATTCATCTCGCTTGCCTTACATACAACCTCATATACAACCTTACTGACCCAAAAATAAAAAATAGACATTTATCCAGTATTCCAAAACTAACCAACCCAGACACTATTTACAAATTCCCAATTAACAAAAAAAACACTAACTTATCTAAATATCTTAATAATGCAACTTTATAGAATCATAACACATCAAAACAATTCTAAATTCCTAATTAAAATGAGTCAAAACCTAATGTTTGTACATAATTACACTTGAACTCTTTAGGCTTCCAATAAAATAATATGTATAGGGTTGATAAACCTGCATCATTATCCCTTCAACGCACCATCTCATAATCCTTCTACATGTAATCAAATTAACAAATAAACTTAGTATTTAGAATTTCAACAATACGTTTATTTAAATTTTAATTTTGAAAAGTAATTCAACAATACACTAACTTTAATTAACTTCGATTTTTAAAAATTAAAAGTAAATAGGTTGGAATTTAACTCTTCCTCTAATTTATAGTGAGCGGGATCATTGTTATTTACGTTTCATTTTTATTTAAATGTGTTTTCGTTCACCTTTTTTTACTTTATAAGTCTTGGAATCTCATTAATTATAAGACAAAGTTGATGTTTTTACGTTAAATTTTATGCTGTTTCAGTGTTTAAGTTTTAATTTTATAATCTTAGCTTTTACAATCTAATGATATTGTTTATTGCTTTATTTTTTAAAAGTTGTTTTAAATGTTAGGATTTTAGTTTAGGGTTTTGTAATGGAATTATGTTGTTTATTGCTTTATTATTTAAAGGTTGTTTTAAGTGTTTTATCTTATTTTTTCTAATGTAAAGTGAAATTTGTATGGTAAAGTTGGTTTTATTTATTGTGTAAATAACAAGTTTTATTTATAAACAAGAGGGGTTACATAGAAGTTAGTCTTTGTTCTATGTTGTTGTTGGTTGAAGTTGTATCTGGCACAAAGACAAGAAGTCTATGACACCACAAGAAGTGACAAAGCCCTTTAAGACCATGGCTAATGACCTCACCAAAGTGAAACAAGGGAAGGCTACTCATTCCTTTGTAGGACCCACACCTAGAGCTAAAAATAAGCCCCTCAGAGGTTAGCCTCAGTTTATAAGGCCCCATAATGTGCTGCAAAAAGAAGCAAGGCAAGAGGAGCCAAAGTTCACCCAAACCTCTAGAGTCCAAGCCAATAGGAGAGTAGGAGTCTTCCCCACTCACTCACACCGCATTGTTCTCAATCACTAGACCTGGATTTGAGCTTGTTGGAAGTCAAATCCTATTAGAATAATATATTAGAGTAGGATTTTGAACATGAAAGGAAGCGATAAAAAGCTTCCTCAAGAAATGAAGGCTTCTAAATAGAAGAAACTAAATTCATCTAACACAATCCAAAATCGTTCTTAAATAATCCCCAATCATATCACCAAATAATCCCACTACCCCCAAAAACAAACTGATTGGGGAGTATAATCCTAACACTAAAACTACTAGGTGAGCTACTCCTATTAATACTACTAGTAACTCTCGAACCCTACCTCCTGTACATTTGTAGAAAAGAATCCAGTTTTCCATTCTCATAGAAGAAAATTGGATTGGCAGAAGGTCGATTATGGCACGAAGTGTTTCATCATGGTCAAACATGAAATGGGTTCGTTAAGGACGGTTTATAGATAATAAAATTACCACAAATGGAATTAATACTCAGTGAGAAAGAATGATTCAATGCCAATCAAATAATGACACATAATAGGGATATTGTTAGTAGCCTCAGCTACACATCATGGGGATATCATTTCAATAGAAAGAAGAAAGACTAGATAGAGTGGATGAAAATGATGTCAAAATCCACTACTATGGGTGGCTATATTTAGCACAAGTATACCATGTCCTTGATGATCTCATAGGGAGGGGATTTTCCCTTATCTTACTAGCCTATTCACTCAACCAGGAATTAGAGTTTAGTATGGCATGCGATATTCACCCTTACCACCTTAACTTCAGCATCGACTAGAGAGAAAGTCAATGTTCAAAGAAATACTAAGCATCCTATAGTGCATTGATTAGTCAATGTTTAAACTACTCTAACCGGCAAGAAAAAGATTGATTTTGCCTGGTTGAACCTTGAAGGCCATGTTCTGCAATGGTGGGAGAGTGATGCAACAAGTAGAATAGTGACCTAAAACACTAGGGGTTTGTCTCAAAATCCTAGAAATGTTTATCAAATACCTGGGAGAATTTCCACCCCGGATTTGGCATGGAACTACAACCAAAATTAAGAGATTGGGGCTAGCCAAAACACCATATAGCAGCATTGATTAGTCAATGTTCAAAGCAATCCTAAGCATCCTATAGTGCACTAGGGGTCACTCAACTAGGGGTCTCTCGTCAAAATCCTAGAAACGTTCATCAAATACCTAGGAGCCTTGCTACCCAAGATTTGGCATCAAGTAATATGGTTCAAACCAAATATAATTGATGAAGCCAGTTTGCAAGTGGATAGTTGGTGCAAACAAGAAATAACAAACAATAGGCCTAGAAGGTAGGCTTGTCTTCAGTACCTAACTTTCTTTATCTTCTTATATAAATGTGCCCTTAACTCTCCTGCCTCAATTTTACTAACTCTTATTAACTACTCTTCCCTAATTCTACAAACTGCCTTGCCTTGGTTACTCAATTCACTGCTTTGTACTCAATGAGGAGATCTAGTTGATCATGCCAATATTTGCCCTATTTCAGGCATCATGATATTACATACATAACAAGACCACTCTTCTCTTTTGACTTGATCAAGACTTATCAGTAAGTGAAGCAGATTTTAGAGAACAAAGAAGCTAATCACTCATTGCTTTAACTAGATTCTATAGATAGTGCTGGTAGCATTTGACCAAAAAATGTGGAATGCTTGCCTACAACCATAATAAAGAGACGATGCTTCCGTACAACCATAATAAAGAGACCGATAGCCAGAGTTACAAGGGAAATTTTCTAATTGTTTATGAATCCCACAACAAGGCCTCCAAAAAATGTTGTCATGTGTCACTTCGAAAAGCATCATCTCAATTTACAAAAACATGATAAGCCCTAAATAATACAAGGCTCCAGCTTCAGATATGGGTTAACTTTCCACCCGAGGTGAATTCCTAGTAAGAGAATGTGCTAGAAGTTAGAATTCTAGCTGGTTAAAATAATATCTCAAAAAATGCAATAACTAGGTGTGTGAAACAACTTGAAAAAGAAAGGCATATGACTACATTTCTCTCAGGAATGTGTCTACAGTAGTTCGCCTACATGAGTTCATTTGCATGTATGGTAGCACTATGACAGACATTGTTCCACATCCCCTCAAAAATGCAGACAACAAAATGCAAAAGAAAAATACCGTGAAAACAACAATAATACTACAAAACCAAAAGACCAACTATTAGGAAAATAGAACCAGGGATTCTGACTCAGTGCAATTGGAGTTGATATAGTTAATGGGTGAGAGAAACATGGCAACCTAGCAACATGATAAACTCTAGAAAAGCATAGATTTTTGCAAGAAATTTCATAATCCACTGATTTTGCAAGAAATTTAGGAATCCATTGATTTATGAGGAATTTCAAAATCCACTAATTTTCCTTGAAAATATTGAGAATAGTTTCAGTTATTTTATTGGGACCATGAGATGAAAATTTGGAAATAGTTGTCGATGGCTTGAACCATACAACATCTTTTGTTGGAAGAATGGTTGTAGTTGCATCACTGCATGCCATATATATGAAATAATCATGTTAGTGAATGCAATAATATGTAAATGAGTTAAAAATATATCTAATGTAAATCAGTTAAAAATATATGATTCTAAATATATCTAAATACTACTGTACAGTAACTGAAAAATTGGGGATTAAGTGGTAGACCCTATTCAACAAGGTGAGTGAAAATTCAGCTTCCAAAAACATAGAAAATGAACCATTCAGGTTTTAAGAGATATTTTGCTACCATTTTCACCCTATTTATGTTTTTGAAGAATTTGTTTTCATTATTTGTTTGAAAACTACATTTGTCATCTCATTATTTGTTCGCAAATTACATTTTGTCATCTCTGTATATATGTTAAAAGAAAGACTGTCTAAGGTTGTCTAGTTCAATAAGCAAGGTTGTCTAAGGTTGTCTAGTTCAGTAGGAAAGGTTGTATAAGGCTATCAGGTTCACTATGCTTTAAGACAATGAAAGGAATACCAAAAAGAGTGAGTTGTTCAAGGAAATTTCTTTTAATTCATTGATTTATAACTTTGCACGTTGAACAATTTTATTTTTCCCCAACTATATTTTTTTTAACTCTTGAATTTGTTTTTAAAAGCAACAAAAAGAACTGCAAGGAAAATCAAGGACAGTGAAGTGCATATTTCTTTGTGGATGTCTATGTGAGTAGTGTCTTTGATATCGCTTAAATCACATCGAACCACGAACATGAATGAACAAATGAATTTACTGAGAAAACCGATCCTTGTACCATTTCAACCATAGCTTTATTGAAATCCTCTGCAATAAGAGGCTTATTCTCTTTGGAATCCACGATTCAGAAGAAAAAAGCATTCGACACTCCTAGCTTAAATTCCTAATTGATCGTTGCATTTATCCACCACTTGACTGAGATTTGAATACTACTATGCACCTAAATTACATTTGAATAGATACAATGTATTGGTAATCTATAATTAAAAAAATAATAATAAATAAAGTAAAATTAAATTAAAATTAGACCGTGGTAACATTGACCATGCATGCATCGTAGGTGTCAGAGGAAATAATTCCCAAGTTGTTCGTTACAGGTGTCACGGGAACTGATCCAAATTCAAATGCCCAGATTCATGAATTTGTGGGTTGAGGGAGAACGTGCTCAAAGAGCTATAACATCTAGCCTGACATTTTAATTAGTAGCGTCAGGGACAAAGACATGTAGTTATTTTGTGGTAAAAGAGCAAAGAGCTTTCCTTTGCTTGGTCAGATATATTTCTCAATGTTTGGGGCGTTAACTGATCCCATGCCTTCTCTGTCGAAGGTATTATGCCTACTGTAGCTCAATGTAGTATTAATTTCATATCACATTTCAAAATCCCCTGTCATGCTAGTACCAAAGGTGATCTGAAGCCCTCTCGCTCTCTAACTTCTCTTCCTTTCCAATTCACCACCCTTTATCGCCACCCACTCGCCATTGTCCACTTGTAAAGCTACCCCCTTCCTGAGCACGATCCACACTAAGATAAGAAATCTAATTGTTGCCTTTGGTATCTTCCATCCTAATTTCTTTCCCCCATTCATTCGAATGGGATTGTTTCGTATTCCTAGAGAAATGAAAGAAGAACCAGGACCCTTTTTTTTTTGCAGTAAACCCCTCCTGGCTATCCCGAGAAGACTAATGGTAGGTAGCCTATGAAGATTTCTAAGAAGGCTAGCCTACACAAAAATGAAGGTGAACCCTTAGATGGCCAATCGAACTGAGTGTTTCGGTGCATCTTTTCTTCTGCAAGTATGCGGGGTCATCATTTTGGTTAACCGCCTATGCTAATGGTGTGACTGTAGTATGCTATAGAAGGCACATAGAAAAGCAATTATACTTACATTTGAATTTGGTATGTATTTGTTGTTTTCATTAAACCACACAAATGCACAAGCACCAACAGACCTCCTACCATTCTATGTTCCAGGCAATGACATCTGAAGGCCTTATATAGCCCAACAGGTTCAAAGACTTATTGTGAGTGTGGAGGAGATCATAACAACCTCACTTTGATTCTCCTTGTTAAGAAGACTCACTTTGATTCGTCTAGTTTAGAAGACTAGCCGAAAAACCAGAGAGAGATAAACTAAGAGCTAAACTTCCAGAGCCTGTAGCTTTTTTTGAACTGGACCTCTACTCCTCTGCTCCCCCAAGGGAGCCTAAAAGGTAGGTTCCTTAGGCAACAATGATGGATGGTAAAACATGAAGAAACACAGTTCCGGATCTCTCTTGTTCCCTCACTTGGTTCTCCTCCCGAGGAACCTGAAGAAACACAAGACTTGAAGAGGTTCTTCAGAAACACAAAACTTGAAGAAACACAAAACCTGGCTTCTCCTAGTTCCAGATCTCTCTTATTCACTTGGTCCTGGTTCTAGATCTCTCTTGTTCCCTTGGTAAGTTTTCCTCCGCAACAAACATAGCTAAGAAACATAGCTAGAACCACAAGTATTATCTCACTTCGCTAGCTATAGAATCCTTTAGTTCAATCCATTAGTTCTTGCCAGTTTTTGTTTTCCATAGACGCCACTGTATACAGGGAATCAACATGCATTCACAGGTGGCGACTTCAGCCACTGCAAATTACTTAGACACCCAGCCAACCGACCAAACACTCTCCTTGGCTTTGCAAAATATTCCCATAACATTTAATGTCTTAAATTAATGCTGGCATTAATTTAGGAGTTTCAAAATAAAAATTAAATCGATCAACCTAACCTATCGTTTTGGCCTCCCCGCCTCGAGAAAAAGCCAAATAATATGGTGAAATCCATTGAACCGTAAAAAGTACACAACAAAAAACATTCAGGGACTGAAAGCTTAAAAAATTTAGGTTAACTATGGGCCAACTAGTACTTATCAGAAGATTCTGATTACTATAGTCCCATGCCATTGCCGAATGACAAGACTAATAACAAGTTTCATTTATCAATTTGACATTTAGTTAAATCATAAACTTAGATTAATGTTATTAAGTTTTTTTTCTATTTTTTAAAATAAAATAAAAAGATATTTTAAATATGGTCTTTCTTTAAAAAATCACACGTATAAGTTTAAAGGGAATAAGATATATGCAACTTTATTAACCTTATTATTATGGAAAAATTACCATATTATATTATACCATGTTTTTAATACTATTTCAAATAAAATTCAACATTTATTAATAAATATAAGGATTTTTTTATTTTTTAAAGGTCAATAGTTTTATTGAAGTAATCAATTTTATCTTATTTTTAATATTATATTTTAAATTTCTTATAAATGTAAAATCAATTATTTAGATTTTACTTCTATTTGTCTAAAAAAATTAGATCAATATTATAAAAGTTAAATTTAATTTTATAATTGAAGCCAAATAAGTTAAATGGCTCACCATTATCCCAAAATAGGCAAAAATATTAACCATAATTTAAGTAAAAAAATGGTTGCATTGCTCTATACTTGGATTTTAAACATT
>APFE030276922.1:15426-37439 GCA_000404065.3 Pinus taeda
ATAGTTTATAGCGTCGAGAGCGTTTTTTAACTGTTTAATACATGTTGAATTTTAAACAAGAAGGGCTGCGGGGCAGCTAGTCCCTGCCCCAGCCCTGAACCATTGACAGATTTAGTCGAAGAACCATTGACAGATTTAGTCAACTTCATTGTTAGAGCTCATCAGCAAGTCAGAGCAAGCCGACCTCATTAGCAGAGCAAGCATGCCGAATCTGTTTAAATCTGCCCCAGGTGTTGTGCTCGTGGCGTCCGCGTGCAGCCGCATGCTCGGTGACCTAAAGATGCACAGCTATAAAAAATTACTTGTAATTTGTCGACTTCAGAGTCTTCTGCACAGCGAAGAAACCTCAAATTGCCCGTCACAAATCTCCACATAAGATACAGGTCTAAAATCTCTGTAGTGCGCGTTCCTGATCGAACGGTCTGGGGCAGAAAAGGAAAATTGAGGCGTCCCTAGAGTCCTACTCTTTTGCAGGTATGTAAAAATCGTTCACGAAATGAAATTGAGTTGAAGAATATTGATGCGGCTCCGCGTATGTTTTTTCTTTAAACAATGGAGTCTTTTGTCACAGAGCTGGAAGGAATGCTGAATATTGGATATATTGGCACGAAAACATCGAGTAGTTAAATATCTGCGAATAGCGGAGATATTGGGAAAGAAACAGAAATATAGCGGTGAAATCTCTAAATAATGAAGATACGGGGAAAAAACAACAAAGTAGCGAAAATATCGCTGAAAAGTGGAGATTTTGGCGAAGGAACAAGAAAACCACTATGAAATTCGCTAAATATTTCTGATGTTGCGGAAAGGAGATTAAATTATTGTAAAGAAATGACAAAATTGTAGGTAGGGTTTCTGGAGCGAAGATCGTGTTGCTAACCCTAAACTATTTGCCATTGATATCGGTTCATTTAAAAAGACTAGCAGAAAGTCCTGTTATGGAGTCTGATTGGCTTGTTTGCGAAAGACGTTGGTTTCATTGGTAGAATTTAGAGAATTCAGTGTTTTCGTGGTGAAATCTGGCAAATTGATTATTTTTCCGTAGCGAAATTTGTTTAATTGAGTTTACTTATTTACCCTACTTTGACCTACCTGATCCAAAAGTCCTCGTTTGATTAAATAGGAAATGTAATTAGAATATGATAGGGAAAAATAATAGTGAAAATATAATATTATCTTTTAATATAATATTATTTTTTAATTGGTACATGTAAAATATAATATTATGTTCATTGGGACTATAGGCTGGGAAGGTACGCCATAGAAGCCGACGTGTAAGTGCTCCCCATGATCCTGCTCCCACGTGGCCGAAAACTGATCGTAGAACTATGCAACATCTGAAGGCAACTTCTCCGCGCTCACCTCACCATTCTTACCAGACATTATGAATACAGTGAGTGACTTGTTCCTCAGAATTCAAACGCAAGATAACCAAACAAACTGAATTGCACACCACATCAAAAGGTTTATACATTTCCGTCTGCCCGAGCCCAATAGTCATTTCATATTCAACTAATAATAAAATATTTTTTCTTGTACAGAACCATCTCCGTCTGCCCGAGCCCAATAGTCAAACAATAAGTTAATTTCACCAGCTCAAGCCACGCAAGCCACGTGCATGCAAGCCACGTGCTTGTTTATCAACATTGCATGCAGATCTGCGACATCTCCGTAAGCTTCCCCCGGACCTCCTTACTCCACTACACGGTGACCTAAAGATGCACAGCTATAAAAAATTACTTGTAATTTGTCGACTTCAGAGTCTTCTGCACAGCGAAGAAACCTCAAATTGCCCGTCACAAATCTCCACATAAGATACAGGTCTAAAATCTCTGTAGTGCGCGTTCCTGATCGAATGGTCTGAGGCAGAAAAGGCAAATTGAGGCGTCCCTAGAGTCCTACTCTTTTGCAGGTATGTAAAAATCGTTCACGAAATGAAATTGAGTTGAAGAATATTGATGCGGCTCCGCGTATGTTTTTTCTTTAAACAATGGAGTCTTTTGTCACAGAGCTGGAAGGAATGCTGAATATTGGATATATTGGCACGAAAACATCGAGTAGTTAAATATCTGCGAATAGCGGAGATATTGGGAAAGAAACAGAAATATAGCGGTGAAGATACGAGGGAAAAAACAACAAAGTAGCGAAAATATCGCTGAAAACAAAGAGGGTATCCGACGAAAACAACACAATGCATATTGCAGGAGTGGGCATCCGGCAGCAAAAATAGGAAAGCAAAGCGCAGGGAATATCCAGGTAACAGTGCTATAATGTAATATTAAAGCTTTAAATATTAATGAATAGTGGGAAATGGGGTGGGTAACTGTGAAACCCTTGTCTTTTGCTTTTGTTTTCCATGGCCCTGAAATTTTATTGTTCTCTGTATCCTATCCTGAGCATTAGAAAATTTTTGTATGGCTTTGTTTAGCCTGAGATTTGACTTTCGTTATATCTTGATAAATATCTTCACCAGTTTATTAGCACTTCGCGCATATCATTCCAGAAATAAATACATTCTCAAAAAATATTGTGAATATCATTCGACACTGAAATTGTATTTTATTTCTCTGTTTTTTGTTATAAGCTCAAACAGGTTATTAAAATATGATAGTAACAATGATCTTTAAATTTGGGTCTTCAGAATTTGGTATCCATATTCAAATGACAGGATTCATGGAAACAAATTCTTTGCAATGGGCTTTGACACCCAGCTTTCGGAAATATCTTCACATGTTCAGAACTGTGTGTTGCTTTACTTCTTCACAACAAAACAATGCGAGACATTTGCACTTATAATCTTTTACACAGTTCATATCATGCTAGAATACATCGTACTAGTTCAGAATGCTCATATAATGCATCTTCCTTTCCAAAGGATTTAGAAGACATTAACTTTTGTTCTTGAACATCTCATATTATAATGTGTTTTGCAAAATCTAGGAGCCTTATTCTGCAAATAACTTATTCTCCTTAATACGATCTCAGTCTTAAAGAGGAGCTCGACCTCTTCAGTAACAAGTATCTCGGCGTAAGGAGATTACCTTGACTTAGAAAGGAACTTTACCTATTTGTATCAAAGAGACATTTTTCCTACAAGTCCATACAAGATCCTAGTTCAATTTGCCTTCAGAATACCGAGCATTCTTGGATCAAAAAATCTTTAGTGAATATTGTTAGACCTGTTCTCAATATATTGAGATGTTTTCCCAAATTATAGAACAGTCTTGTTCTAAATTGCTTATAGTTGAGATTGAGGGAAAATGCTTTTTCAATTTTCGAAGGAACAAAACTTCTGAAATAACGCATACCTGACAATGCAATCAAACTTCGTTGTTGGCTTTGAGTTGACTAAGCCAATTCCATGATCTTAGTTCCTTTCCTCTGATTTCTGAGAAGCATTCTTCCTTGGAGCGACAAAAAACAGAACTAGTAAAAATAGATTAAATTTCTAACTAGTAAAAATAGATTAAATTTCTTTCAGAAAAAAACAGAACTAGTAAAAATAGATTAAATGTTTATAGATTAAATGTTTCTAGTGATTTTACCATGTGATTTTATGTCTGAATTGAGTCTTTCTCGCAGATTTTGGTATTGCCCGGGTAGTTAATTCCAGGAGCAAAACCGGGCCAAGCAGAAAGCGCAGATTTTGGTATTGCCCAGGTATGAATTTCGCTCAGAAAAGAAGCAGAGCAGTGAAAGGATGGAAAGCCTGAATTTGGCATTCAGGCCAGAGCACAAAGATGGAGCGATTTAAATGCTTCAGCAGAGCAGTGAAAGGATGGAAAGTATGAATTTGGCATTCAGGCCAGAGCACAAAGATGGAGCGATTTAAATGCTTCAGCGGAATGAAGAGAGGACAGGAGATTGACACCTACACCACATATCTGTTGAATGGCAACATATAAGGATAACATTTGTCCTCAAACGTAAGCTAGGCGATCCTTAATGTTAGCCAATTAATCCAATTAACATTAAATGTTAACGAACTAATGCTATCGTAAAGATAGCATTACTTTACTCACGCGAACTTGTACCAATTAACCAAATGATTTCCGAAAATTTGCCTAAGTTTTGAGATCGTATACCTCGTAATGAGGCCAAATAAGATGATCTTTCCTGCCATTGGATGCGTGTGTCGGCAAATATAAAATTTAATAAAATTTACTGGCAAACTTTGGTTTAAATTGAAATATGTTTATGGATTTCTGTGTCGAAGTAATGCTATCGGTTAAAACCGATTACTATAGTCCCTGCCAGCCCGAAGGGCAGGGACTAAAAAAGATGATTGAGACATTATATCATATCTATCCTATTCCATGGGACATTATATCATATCTATCCTATCCCATGGAATAGGTCATTTTAGAGCCTTTATTTATATTAAAACAATGAGAGCACTACATTATGAAAAATATGAGAGAGAAAGTGGAGAAACCACTCACTAAATACCACGGGAGAAAGTCAAATGAAAAGGGAAAAAAAATGTCATTATATTAATTATAGTTTAATTTTTAATTAGTTATATAGCATAATATATTAATTAGGGCATTTTTTTAAGGTTTATAAGATGATAACAATAAAATAACATAAGATATTGAACAAATTTGATATTAAATTTATTTGTCTTTTATGATGATATATTTAACCTAAGTGTTGTAAATGAAATATTGAATTGAAACAATTCAACCAAAAGAAAAATGTTTAGTTGTTGAAGCTTTTTGGGATAAATATGAGAGTCGTGATGTTCCTTTGAGAGTGTGTTTCACATTTTAAATAAATTGGTAGATGTATTCCAACCTTACTAGAAACTACTCTTATACCTCATCTTCAATATAATGCAATATATAACATTAGATCTATGCTACAAAAAGGTGTAGTAATGCAGAGCTAAGTGGTGACTAATTTACTATAAGAAGGATTGATATATTCTTTTCCTTGGTTTCATTGGGACCTCTATTGAGCTAGAATGGTTGAATCGTTCCAAGTATGAGGGAAAAAAAATTAATATACATTCCCTAAGAGAAAATAATGAAACTGCAAATCTTGGAACTAAAGTAATACCAAGATATTGATGTTGACGTGTTAAAGAACACATGTTGATGGAGATCAATAACATAAAAGAGGAGGAAGGAATATATATCAAGAATTGGACCAACTACAATGTGTACTTAGAACTTGGAAGATAATGGGAGAAAGAAATAATATACAATGATGCCATTCAAGGAGGGAAGGAATATAAATAAGTAAAGGAATTATTGAAATGAATAAGTGAACATTAAGTTAGATATTTAAAGGAGTGAACATCAACAACGCTAGCTCATTTCAATCAACCAGGACCTCGCTAGTCTGGACAATAGAATCGGTCTAATCAGGGAGAAGGGATGGAAACTAGAGGATTATGAGGACCAACTCGAAAAAGAGGAGGATTTGAATGACGTCGGGGAACAATATTCTGCTATAATTGTGGACATTAGGGACATATTACATGTGTACACTGTATGTATTGTACGACGTTAGTCCATTCAACCGAGAATTGTCCACAGTTAATTTACAAAGGGAAAGAGAAGAAAGGACGAAATGTGAAAATGATAGTTGATCCCCGTACAACCCAATAGCGAATCGGTGCAATAACTTGAGGGAGTGATAGAGATGGAGTACTTGTTGCAAAGATTTGAACATCTCAGCCACAATGGGTGAGAAGGGCACTTGAACATCCTCAAAAGTTTCATCTTGTCTGAGAAAACATGACATAAAATGGAGCATAGAGAGAGATAGTTGTTATAGAATGGGACATTGGAGGCAATTCATGAAGAATCCATGTCAATCATCTACAATGATACGATATGTAGAGATACTATGACGAATTATTTGGAACTCGTGAAGGATCATTTAGGAAGCTTATAAAATAGTGTGTCAAGGAATATGAAGTAGATACCACGTAAGCCTCTATAGATGCAGTGAAATAGGTAACATGCAGGAAGAGAACCAATAAGGAGCTCAAATTTAGTGCACAAATAGGGTAATATGAAATGCACAACATCATATTGAGCTTGGGACATGACATAAATAGTTTTCCAAAGAGTACTTAGGAGTTGATAGGAAAAACAAAGTTAAGTTGGTCCCCCATTCGATTGAGATTCGTGAATTAACAATGTATATTTCCCATTAGTAGACTAACGGGAGTTCCAGTCGATATTGATGGAGTGGTGAGCACGGTTGACTTTGAGGTCATAAAGATTGTAGAAGAAATTGATCCATACCCATCTTTGTTGGAGATTAATTAGGCATTTGGCAACGAGGTGATTATTAATCTGAAGAACAGGAATATAATATTTGAAGGTGGATACATCGCAATGATACCACCTTTGGATCCATGGAAAGGAGACTGATATGATGAGAGTTAAAGGTGACTTTAGTAGGGGAGAGCTAGATAATATCTACAATGCGACAACTCATCGAGAGGACTATGAACCCTACAGCTGATGGAGCGTTTAGCTGGAATAGTATTGGGAATTGTGCCTCCGATTTAGAAGAAGTGTTGGAGAATTAGCATAACAAATTGCATGACGTCAGCACATGGAGGTGCACACAACTCAGTAGAGTAGTGCACTAGATATGGACTAAGGTGCATAATCCTCCTCGATATGATGGAAGGCTTGAGGTGAATATTTTTGGGGAAGAGTTCAAAGACCAGGTACCCAAGAACTGAAGGATACCAATGTTGGATGTTGCATTTCACACAACACTAACTGGATAGTGAGATGCACATTAAGATTAGGTTGTAGGATGGAGCTAGTGCAAACAGTTAATTTGTATTAGAATTGGAACCAATTCTGGGGTCACCGGGGAGAAGTACTCAGGAAAAGAGTGACCAAGGAAACACTCAAAATGATGTGTTGTGGCATGGACTAAAGAATATAAGCCACAACACGAGTGGGTACACCAGTTTATACATATCCTGGACATCATTCCTGCAAACTGGTATGTGGAACTACAGTGGCACAAAGCATCAAATCACTGGAATGAAATGGCGTAACGATTTCACTCTAATTTTACTTTTGAAGTCGAATATCTAGAACTCGATGAACCTTTGAAAGTGTTGAAGGAAAAAAAAAATTCACTATAGGAGAACCAATAGTGTAGGAAAGTGAACCATTTTGTTTTGGGTACAAACATTTATAGTAGGTACAAAATTTTTTAGAATTTTATTATATAGTAGAACATGGTGAAGGCAATGATGATCCCGGGAATATAAATATTCCAGATATTGAAGTGGAGACATTAGTAGATGCACCATAACTACAGTCTATTGAGTACACATGACTTATCATGATCCATAAAGTAAACATTGAGACAAAGGAGATCCTAAAATGGATGCCATTGGGGATTACTGGGATGATGAGACAGTAGAGAATGATGCAGACCTATTGCATGAATATTGAGACTTGCTCCCCAACATGTTTGAAGAGATCAAGGGTATTTCCATGGAGTTGGGAGAGATGAGAATTCCTTTAAATATTCATGTGAAGCTTTTGACGTGGAAACCATATTGATTCAATCATATCTACAAGGAAAAGGTCAAGAGAAAACTAGATAAGATGTTGCAAGCAGGAACTATTGAACCCAAAGGAGATAGAAGGTGGATAGAAAGAATTATTAAAACCAAAGGAGAGCTCATGTGGATACTTTTGATGATGGGCTAAGGAAGAAAGGTAAAACAATATTTTGTATAGATATTTGAAAAGGCAACCAATGCATATGTAAAGTGATGGAAGTAACTCTATCTTTGTGTATATAAATAAAGTGGGTTATTCTAAATGCCCATTGTTTGTTAGAGGTAGTAGGTACTTGTAGATAAGATTAAAGATACTAGTAAAGAGTGTTCAACCATATAAAAGAGAATTATGGGCCTGTGTGGAACACCATGAACTTCACAATATGAAACGACTGGAGTAGTCAGTGTCCAATGTTGGGGTAGCCTAATCAAAACGAATCATGTGATATATTGGTTTAGTGTAGGGATCAGATTAAATTCAGGGAGACAACAATCTAGGTGATGAGACTCATGTGGGAAAGTGAAAGGATGATGACTCTCAGTATGGCAAGAACAACCAATTGAAAGAAATAATTTGTTATTAAACCCCAAATAGGATTTTGCAGCAGGAAAGAGCACTCGAACCATCAATTCGAACCATGGGATGTTGGGAGAATATGGTTAGAAGTAGCTAATATTGAGTGGGATGGATAACATGAGTAGGGATTACCATGACTATGAAATATGGCACATGTATATTACTTATCAAATTGAATTGAAGCAGGATTTAACACTCATTCTATGAAAAGTTGCACTAATTCAAATATACAAGTCATAATGGAGAAGTCAGTATGATGATCATATAGGAAGGAGTGGAGGATGAAAAAGGTTCTAAAATACCACCCTTGGGTTGAGAGTTGGAAAAATACCTAATAGAAAAGGTTTCAGAGCATACGAGAGTGTAGGCAAGTGGATTAGTTCATGAGTGAGAAGACATAAGCGATCTGAGAATGGTGCGATAAATCAGAACTACAATGATAATCCCAAGGAAGAGTCTTGAAGACGTGACAATAATTATGAGCATGCTGACAAAAAGTTTCCAAGTTAGTTGTTGTTCTAAGTTAACATGATTGTGGAAGAAGAGATTCTATTGGGAGAACTAGGAATGGTTGAATGGGGATTGGAGAACTCATCCATTAGTGGTGATCAAATTGCACCAGGTGACCCAAAGAAGAAAGGGTGCCTTCTACTTAGAAGGGTGGCTTACATGAGAATATATAGCTACACAGTTAAGTTAATCTAACACATATTGTGGGAGCGCTCTGTGGATATGTTTAGCAGACCAACGTCATGAGGATTCCTAGAGAAGAAGCCCTACCTGAGCAAGTAGACAGAACTGAGACCACCACGAGGGTGTGTAAGTGGCCATCTAATTGAATATGTACCACTCCTTACACTAACCCTCGTGGAAACTTAGAAAATTTTAGAAGGTCAAGGTCTTGTCGATAGCTGCAAAGTAAAGAATATGGCAAGGCAGTAGAAATGGGACAATGCTTAAGGACAAACATAGAACTCAATCCCATATCAATAGTAGTAACTCAATCTCTTTGTCCGTGAGATCCATTATGGATGGATGGAGCGTGAAACTCCCCTCTTATCTGGTACCAGAGTTCTAGGACAACCAAACTAGCATAAATTTAACATTGGTGAAAAGAGGGATTCTCAAACCCATGGTGATAGGAGAAGGAATGAGTGGCTTTGAACAAGTCACAGTTTTAGGTTTGGGGCCTGTTGGAGGTTGTTTTTTATTTTGTTTTATTTTATTTTATTAAGTGGGCGACATTGGAGAAGGATAGAGGAGTGCAAGATAGGGGAATTCAATGTGTAGAAGAGGGAGATGGCACAAAATAAAGAGATGCGGTGTAGGGAGACACCATGGATGGAGGATATGGAAACATCCAAAGAGCAAGAACACATGCAAATCTAGTCAGGTAGTTAGGATTTTATAGTTGATGGCTAAGGAGGAGAAGGATGTTGTGGAAAAAATGGTTGCAGATATTTGCAAAGGAAGGATGTGAGCCAAGTGGAATGGTTCAATAGTTTCAAGTGTTATAGTTTGACTCTGTACCTACCCTATAGCAGATGGTATAAATAGAATTGTCTATGGGGAGCTTTTTATCGTGTTGTACTGTATTTTTGGTCATTTCTCTACTCTAAGCAAGGAATGAAGGTTGGTGAGCCAAATTACATATTGTCTATGTTGTAATGCCTTGTGCCTTTGCTTATTTTAGGATGAATAAATATAATGAATGGTTGGGTTGCCTCCATTATACTATTAAACGTGTCTGTGTATATCTCTGGTTATGGTCTTTTAGATCATTGCTTGCATAATTCTCTTTTATTTCACTAAATATGTTTGAATTCCTCGAATATCCAAGTAAAATTGAGAGCCTAGTAATGAATTAATATGTTATAGTATTATTGTGGCAAATGGTTCCTTTTGTTGTTAACTTTGACATGAATTCCGAGAGGTGTAAGCTATGTTAGCCTTAATTTTAATGTGGTTGGCAACATGTGGACTGACTACTGAATGCAAGAGTTAGGAGTTCCTTTGCAATGCACAATCCAAGGATGACAGCTATGAGTTTTTGTGGTATATGTTTGAGTTCTATGTTGTGGATCGAAGTTCAGTTCCATAGGATCATAGAAATCACATCTAAAGGCAAAAACCTAGTTCCGAAAATCACCCATTAGCATATTGGGTTAGACTACATCCACTCTATGGGTGTTGTCGAAAGGGAAAATGTTGAGCAGGTTTAATGGAAATTGCATAGAAAATCTTGGGTTTGTTAGAATCATGTGTGCCAACACCACCTTATGACTTAGTGCTAGCTACAATAATTAATGCTTTAAAACTATGGCAAGGTTACCTTTTGGGCAAGAAATTCATGTTAATAATTGACCATATCAATATAAAATATTTCTTTAGTCAACCAGATTTAAATGCAAGGAAGGTGGATGGATTTCCTTAGTGAATTTTATTTTGAAATAAGACAAATCAAAGGGAAGAAAAAATAGAAAATGCACTTAGTCAAAGTTTATATCATATTTGTAGAATTTCTACCACGATTATCAAAATATATTTCATTAAATAGGTTAATACAATCGCTTTAGAACATCAGGAGTACAAACAAATAGAAAAACAAATTGAATGTCAATTATCCAAAAGAGGAATTAGATTATGCTTTGAATAATCATGGTTTAATGCTATTTAAAAGCAGACTTTATATTCCAAATGTGCACATGCTTAAGAAATTATTCTAGATGAGAATCATATGAAACCATTTTCTACTCATATAGGTTACAAATAGCTTATAAAAACACATATAAAATGGCATTTTATTGGCTAGAGATGAAGGTAAATGTAGCAGAGTAATTAGCTAAATGTCTTGAGTGTAAAAAGGTTAAAGTAGAACAATGTAACCTTACTTGACAACAGAATGCATTACATGTCCCTAAGTGGAAATGGGAGGTTATTTACTTATATTTTATAACAGGACTACTCAGAACCGAAAAGAAACATGATTATAT
The DNA here is from genome assembly GCA_000404065.3 of Pinus taeda. Classification (NCBI taxonomy): domain Eukaryota; kingdom Viridiplantae; phylum Streptophyta; class Pinopsida; order Pinales; family Pinaceae; genus Pinus; species Pinus taeda. Next base: position 26,552 of record APFE030276922.1, read on the forward strand.
CACAGCTTTGGTCCTTAGGCTAAGTCATCCCTTTTATACCTATCCAATCAACATTTAATGTTGTTCAGGTAAAAAAACAATTCATGAAGAAAATATTCACACTCTATGGAGTACCAAAAAAATTCATTTCTAATAAAGATGTAAATTTCACATCAAATTTTGAAAGCATTTTTTAGATGGTTAGGCACTCAACTAAATTTTATTACTTCCTATAATGATCAAACTGATTGACAGACTGGAAGAACCATTCAGATCCTTGAAGGCATGCTCTGCATTTATGAAATGGACCAACACACTAAATGGGAGGATTAATTACATTTGATCGAGTTCACATATAATAATATTATCATTAACAGGGAATTTCAAGGATGGACGTTTATCTTAAAGTTTAGCAACCTTGGCAAATCTCACTAGTCCCTAATATCCAAATTTTAAAATTCTTGATGATAATTTTGTAAAAATGTTTAGATTTCTAATTATTTTATACTAAACAATATTTGATATTGGCCATTTAAGGTAAAATAATTTTATACTATAAAATTTGGGCGAATACATTTTAGAAAGATGGAAATTAGCAAATCTTTTTTTGGAAAAATTGTGGAATATTATCGCACCTGCGAATATTAGCCCCTAAGATTTTCCATAGTTATCAAGCATCTCTAAAGATAAGTCCTTTATTGAAAAAATTCGATACTACTTGAGATGGAGTTAGCCAAAGGATAAATTTGTTTTAGTACTGAATCTCTTAAGAGACATGGAGTAGGCGATTAAACATGTAGGAAAAAGTTTAAAAATATATCAATATAGACAAAAACGTTATGAAGATCATAGATGTATTAAAAAAGAGTACAGTATCAGAGATAATTTTTAAATAAAATTTTTACCAAAGAAGAGTACCTTGAGCCTGAGAACATGTGCTAAATTAGAACTTACGTTATGTGGGTCATTTGAAGTACTAGTCAAAGTAAGACTAGTCGCATAGTAGCTACTAGTAGTAGCCCACATAAAAGTGAATAATGTGTTTCATGTATCTCTTTTAAAGGAGTATGATCATGATCCAACTCACACCATTGATTCAAATCTAATAGAGGTTGAACTCAAAGGCGAGTTTCAAGTCGATCCCCTACTAATTTTAGAGAAGAGGGAACCTTTATTCTAGAATGGAGCCATAATCGAGGTTAAAGTGTAGTGGAAGCACTTCAACTTTGAGGATGCCACATGGTACATTGGAGAAAAAATGCGAGAAGAATTTCCTTCACTCTCCCAGATGTGACGAGTGCAAATATAATATCAAGGATCGTGTCAAATTAAAAGGAGGGGAAATATAATATCCTTTTTTATTGTGTTTGATGACATATTTTGTATCAATTTATTGTGATTTGTAATTTTTTCTAACTATTGGGAAAGGCCAAAAAAGTCACAACTATAATTAAATATTTGAATGATATCTATTTAAATATGTATAAATAAATACAATTTTTTTTTTTTTTAATCTTTGTAATGTTACATAAACAACATGTGAGTAATCAGGTGCTTATGGTATGAGTAATTGAGCTAGTTGTAATACTAGAAGAGGACAAGTGTATCAAACATCTGTCACAAATTGAAAGTGACAACTGATTCTCATAGTGTCTATTGAATAAATAGGACACATGGCAATAACTACATCGGTACCTCTTCCCTTCGATGTTCTTAATAAGAGACAAATAAAACATTGAAAGAGGATGATGCGGGAGAGAAAAGCATGGTCGGTTAGTGAAAAAGGACTCAGCATTAACAATAGAACACAACAAGGGCAAGACGTTTCCTCCTATGTAAGGCACTGGGAGAAAAAGGGTGTTGAGGAAGGAGATGGAGAGATTAAAAAAACAAAAAAGTTACCAATAGCATAACCACTAGAGGCATGAGCAAAGTTGGGTGGTAGAGGCTACAACAACTCAGTTGGTTGCGAGGAGAATGCTATTTACCTAACATTTTCCAAGTCTCATGAATACACAAATATGTTTTCTATAATTTGCATATTACATGTCAGAAATATGTTTTATAGATTTATACAAGGAACCTACTTAGTTATGGGCACTAAGTGCAGTGGGTTCCTTATACTACTTCTGTTCTAGAAAGAAAATATCTGGTGAACATGAATAAAAAATAAGGTTATATATGCACACATATTGATGAATCCAAAAAGGATTCAAGTAGTATTGTTCTCAGTCTATGAATATCCTAGAAAAAAATGTTATGCATATGTCAAATGATGCTTATGCTTCGAGAAAAGAAAGGTAGATAATTATGTACTAGTTCTTTTCTATTTGAAAGAGAATACTAGTATATCATAATTTATTTTGGAAACATGCATGGTATCAAGTATAAAATTATGCATTTTATACATATGAAAATGGTAGATGCAATTAATTGTTGAATAGGATGTAATAGTAAAGCATTTAGAATAAAATGTATATAATCCATGGCAGAACAGAGTTATCAGATTTCCTATGTAATATAAATGTGTTTATGAGAGGGAAAATGTCCATTTTTGTATTGAATCGCAAAGGGACAATTACTTCAATATTTTACAAAAGTATATGTAGATAGTGTAATATCGCTTGAAGACATGTTGTTTAGTAACTTGGTATTATTCTTGTCTTAAAACCTTGTTTAAGAGTAGTTCTAAGAGCTAAAAAGTTACAGGGAACCTTGTAGTCATGTATGTGTATAGTATTTATATGCATAATTTTCTTAGATAGATTCAATTTTGGACATTCCAAAGGAACAAAGGATCTTGTGTCTAAATACCCAAGGACAATATGTATAGTTGTAATAGAAAATGCAAATAGTATCAGAAAAGGAAATTATAAGTAAGTAGCTTGATCTAAAAAATGGGAGTAGGACATAATGGTAACAAAGAAGAATAAAATATGGACACATGATTTGATGTCTTTTCAATGATATAAATTATATTATAACATTATTTTTTACCATCAATGGTTTGTTCTATTAAAGATAAGACCATCGTAACCGACTAAAATTCAAATTCTTTTCTAAATAACCCTCATGAGAAAAGTTGTAGAGAGTAAATACTAGACATCTAAATATAATTTGTTCCTAGAAGAGCTAGTGAGAGAAGACTCATATATCGACTCACTACATAAAAAGAGCCAAAAAATCTAAGTAAAAAACTTCTTGTCTCATCTGAGAATGACAGTCAGTGGTTATAGCATCATGCTACAACAAAACCCCATCAAAACTAATAAGAAATCAAAAGTGGCCCATACCTAGAGTTGTATGGAAGAAAATTACTTTGTTATTTTGTGAAAAACTCGTTATTCGCAATAGTTAGAGTAGGGTTTGAGTTGTAGCTAAATCAATTCAACAAAGCCCTTATTCATATATTAAATAGTTAAAAGAATTAGAAAATGCAGAATATTAGAAATGTAAATATTGAAGGTTTGTCAAAGAGGTTACCTGAGATTGAAGAAGCCTTCCATTAAACATCATTAAATCCTTGATGGAAGAGTTATAGAAGCTTATTTTTTACAATCAATTTTGTAACATCCAATCAAATGGAATGTGAAGTAGATGAATCATCGTCCTTTTAACACTTGGCATTAAACCCCTGCAAATCCTAGAGAATCCTCTCTCCAAAATTTCCATGAATTCTCGGTTAATAGCTAAAAATCCTAATTTTCATCCCCATCACTCTTTATTTTCATGCAATCTACACTATTGTAAGTTATATACAAAGTGACTACACTAACTAGTGCATGTTTCCTTTGTTGCAAGTGCAATGGCCTCTACAATTTGGTAAAAAATAGAAATAAATTTGAATCTTCTCTTTCCAGAAGATTCCAATGTGGTTTTAACTATTTAATTGATCCAGGTGGATTTTTTTGGCCACCCACCTATCCCATTTGGACCCCCACAACTATCTCTTTCAGTCTTTTCAGTTTCCTAAATTGTAGCATAGTTTACTATTTTTAGCAATTTTTCAGGTCCTGAACTTCCGGAGTCGTTTTAAGGCCCTCAAAGACGTTTTTTGGGAAATCTGGGGGCAGCATGGGTCCATGGACCGATGCTTCCCTTTCGAAAGTGGTATTTTTCTGATAGATCTTTCTAACGAGCTATCATACACATCAAACAGAGATCATATGCCAAAGTTACGACCCCTGGAAATTGATGTACCAATTTACCCAAAACGGGGTCCATAATTTGGCGTTTCATCTTCTAGGGTTAGGTTTTGGAATGTGAAGGGTTTTCCATTGTTTCTCAACAGTAAATAGGCCTTTGAGCCTCATTGTAACATAGTTTGGAACAATTCAGAGGCATGTAGCTGCACATCTCTTCTCAGAGATAAGCTACCATCGCCCTAGTTGGTTTATTACCAATTCTAATTGCAAGCATAATTCAGTATTTTCCATTAATGAAATGAAGTATTATTTCCACTACATCTCTATATTTATGGTTATCTATGTAAGTTGTTGCGTTGATGTTTAAATCTGGATCAGTGGTATCAGAGCGGTTTGCTTTCTCTCTTCTTTTCTTTGCATGTCCCCAACAAGGTCGGGATATAAGGAGTTAGGGCTTGAACTGGTCGAACCTTTGCAAGACCAACCTCGCAAATCCTGACGGCCTCCCATGGCAGATGAGAAGAAAGACGAGGGGGCGAGAGATCTTATCAAATATTGCTTGAAGAAGTGCTCGAGCGGCAAAGGAATGCGATGATGGATAACTTTGCGCAGATCCTTCAGCGGTTACCCAGAGGTGACGCATCGGCTTCCAACAGCTACTCTGGAAACGCCACACCCTTTAAGGTATAAGTTAATTTTGAAATCCCCATCTTCGAGGGTCAAATAGATGCATATGCCATAGATACATGGTTAAATCTGCTAGAAGGATATTTTTCTGTTCATGAATTTTCGAGTCGGGAAAAGATTGTTTTCGCTCTTCTCAAAGCAGCCCCCCACGTGAAGGACTGGTGGGAAACCTAGTGGGAGCAGAAGGATGAAAGCACAGGCTCACTATTTTCAGCCGCACCCACTTGGGATTCATTTCGGGATGCTATCAAGGAGAAGTACTACCCTGTCAAAAGATACGAGGACAAATACATGAAATGGACCACACTGTGGCAGGGACGAGACCAAGATGTGCCAGAGTTCAAAAACATCTTTCATACCCTTCGTACACAATTGGGTATCAAAGATTCTAAGCTGCATCTGGTACTCAAATACCATGGCTTCCTACATAGATACATCCAGGAAGAGATGGAGTTCTAGAACATCTCCTCACTTGGCATAGCATACCGATATGCTGTCAAATTTGAGCAAAAGTTCAGACAAAAGAAGAGAGACTTTGGATCTGCAAATCCGAAGCCCAAAGGACAAAGCCAAGGCGGTGTGACCCAAGACAACCCGTCAAAGCTGCAAGAAAAGAAAAACACCATGAAGCCGAAGAAGGACACAGGAAAGTGGTGTGAGTTCCATAAGAGTCCCACTCATAACACAAGTGAGTGTCGGACCAAGCAGTCACTGGTGGCTGAGTTAAAGGCTTCTGAATCAGATGTATGTTCCGACCCTGAGCCAGAACCCGACAAGGGGAATGGAAAAGGGAAGCAGATCATTGATGCGGATCCCAGTGCCACTGTTGCCACTGCATAAATCCAGAAAAATGAGCCCAAAGATCTAGAGGAGGGGGAACGTCTTTTCCACTCACAGATGTGGGTGAATGGTTCGCCGCTACAATTCATTGTCGACAGTGGTAGCCAAAAGAACCTCGTTTCAACAGAGGCCGTGAAGCGGTTGGGCCTACCAACTACACCACACCCATAACCATATAGTATTGGGTGGCTTCATGAAGGACGAGATCTCAAAGTTCGCCAGCAGTGCCGCCTTTCCTACAGCATCAAGCCTTTCACATACGAGGTATTGTGTGATGTTACACCTCTGGATGTTTGTGATGTACTATTAGGCCAGCCATACTTGTGGAGGCGACATGCTGTCTATGAGTCAAGGCCTTGTGCTGTCATTATTTCTTTGAATAATTCATTATACAGGATATCGGAGGTAGCCCCACCTACCGCCACATCTTTGATCACTGCTAAGAAAGGCATCAAGCTCATCTCCTAGACCAGGAAATTCATTTTTCTGCTTCACTCCCAAAGTAAGGGGAAGATATTAACCACATCCATGACCCTCGCAAAGGGCTCCTCCACACAGCAGCAACAACAAAGGGATACAGTCATGATAGAACACAGGAACAACTTCTCCTCCCCGATAGGGGTACCACACAAGTTTCAGGTGGGCAACAATGTTTGGTTGCATCGACAGAAAGAACGCCTTACCAGAACCCATTAGAATCTCAGACCAGTACGACAAGGTCCTTACATCAGTACCAAGGCTATGGGGAATAATGCTTTGGAGCACATCATTCCTCCATTCCTTCACCTGCACCAAGTGTTCAATGTGGACTGTTGTCGACCATGCTTCCCACCATTACTGGACACATCAGAGATTGCAGGACAAGTTCAGTAGAGGGAGGAACTCAATGAAATGGGGACCATTGCTTCCTAAGGGGGGCGGAATAATCTAGGTGGATGTTGGTGGCCACCCACCTATCCCATTTGGACCCCCACAACTGTCTTTTTTAGTCCTTTCAATTTCCTAAATTGTAGCACAATTTACTATTTTTAGCAGTTTTTCAGGTCCTGAACTTCCAGAGCCGTTTTGACGCCCTAAACGACGTTTTTTGGGAAATCTGGGGGTAACGTGGGTCTATGGACCCACGTTTACCTTCCCAACGTGGTAGTTCTCAGATAGATCTTTCTAACAAGCTATCATAGACGTCAAACGGAGATCGTATGCAAAAGTTACGACCCCGGGAAATTGATGTACCAATTTACCCAAAACGGGGCCCACAATTTGGCATTTCATCTTCTAGGGTTAGGTTTTGGAATGTGAAGGGTTTTCCATTGCGTCTCAACAATAAATAGGCCTTTGATCCTCATTGTAACACAGTTCGGAATAGTTTAGAGGCATGTAGCCGCACATCTCTTCTCAGAGCTAAGCTACCATCGCCCTAGCTGATTTATTTCCAATTCTGGTTGTAAGCATATTTCAGTATTTTCCATTAATGAAATGAAGTATTATTTCCACTGCATCTCTGTATTTATGGTTATCTATGTAAGTTGTTACATTCCTGTTTAAATCTGGATCATTAATGTTAGATCAATATCTTGAAATTTTATACTTCTAGTATGATCTCTTATCTCTATAACTTAACCTCCCTCATATGTGGATCTAAGTCCTATATTGGTAAATCCCATACCACCCCATCTACCCTATAAATTCACTACCTCCCATAGAGTCTGGGTTGGTTTTGGAGACTCTTAGTTATTCCCTCATGCTATTACGTTATGCCTAAGGATCCATTATCCATCCATGCTCTTGATTTGTGATTGAAGGATTTCTTTGTGGCAAAGGAAAGACAAGATTGTTGGGAGACATACAAGGTCAAGGCGTCAAAGGGTTTAATCTTCTCCTAAATTCATTAAAGAAAAAATTTCTTTGTTTTCCTATAATTATGTAGCATTTAATGCATATATATAATAATTCCTTCTTGACTCATTGTTTAGAGATACTAATGTATTGTGTTTGTATATTTTTGTCCTCTTGCTTGTTTTAGTTATTTTCCAGGTTACACTTTTAGCATTTGGAGTTGGAGCTAGAGATTACAAGCAAGGAAAAGAGGAGATATTGTGTTGGACTCTAGGTAATACTTTCTTCCATATTTTAAACTTTTCGAAGGAAATCATATTCCTTTTGTATGTGTTGCTTCTAGATCAAGCCACTCAATCTAGGGATTTTTTTTCGTCTGCGAAAGGTAATTATTTGTCAAGCAACTTGGCGACCAATTTCTTCTTGACTCATCGTTTAGAGATGTTAGTACATGTTATTTATACATTTTTCTCTTCTTGCTTGTTTTAGTTTTTTTTTAGGTTTCACTTTTAGCATTTCGAGTTGGAGCTAAAGCTTACAGTAAAGGAGAACAAGAGAGCTTGTGTTGGACTCCAAGTCGGTCTTTCTTCCATATTCGAAACTTCTTTAAGTAAATCATAGTCCCTTTGTCTCTATTGTTTCTAGATCAAGCCGCTAGAACTAGGGATTTTGTTTCTGTCTGTAGAAGGAAATTATTTGTTAAACATTAGTAATTCATCATAAATTTCCTAACTATGGATAATTAATCCATAAATTCTTAATACAAATGAGAAAACTATAAAACTCTCTTTCAAGTTTATACAATCCAAGAATATTGTTTGGGAAGACGACACCACATGGTTTCAGAAGCAAAATGACAATCATAAATAGGCTAAGCTGAAAGTATAAAATCATAAGGAAGGGAAGGAAAAGAAAATTTGTAGGATTTTCCTCAAATAATCATCATAGTGTTACATATTCATGGAAATATGTAAGAAGATTTCAAGAAAAAAGTAATTAAAGCCCTAAACTAAAACCATAAGCTTGTTATACATAGGAATTATATAGGATAGAGAGAAGTTAATGTTTTTTTTACCTATTTGACGATGTTCATTTCCATAGTTTCTTGATACACCAAACCAAGTGAATTGAGGATATTCATTCTCACAGTTGTCTCATACACTGAAACAAGGAAATGAGTTTCAACATTGAACTCATGTCAAGAAGAAACCTTATAAAGAGAAACTATGATTCATAACCTTTTCTTACCATCGAAAAAGTATCTTCGAAAGGTTAAGAGCATGGGAGCTTCGCTCAATGAACCTTTGAAATATCATGTCTGTTCATGGAATCCTAAACAATACCCTTAATTTGACTACATATTGTAAAATACCTCTAAAAATCACATTATTTAACTCCCTACCAACACGAACCCAATACACCTTCCCAATTTAAAAAACCCCTAATTTCACTAGATATTGTAGGTATACATTTTTTCATGAACATTTTTTATACCCCTTTATATGTTCCATTAACTTTGAGCTCTATTTTGTATATTTTCCAATATGAAAACCCTTTGCCCCCTAATATATTCTCAATATATTATGTCATTTTTCTTCAATATATATCCCCCAATATGAACCCATGTGGTATGGTATTTCTCTGCCAATGAAACCTCGATGACTAAAAGTAATTGAGAGTCTCCAATTTGAATAAGAGTTTCATCTTTGCATGAAAAAAAGGTTTTGAAAGCTAACCCTCGAGGAAATTACACAGCCTTGAGAGTGAACAATGAAAACCAAAAGTAGAGATGGGGAGGTAGTCATTTGATATTCCTTACTGCATGGAGACACAATGAATTATCCAAATCATTCCTATGGTTAGAACAAACCCACAAGAACATCTTGTCTATCAACAATACATCTATCACATGCAACAATCTAATATTATAGGCATGGAGGACACATGGAGTAGACCTATGATTAAACGTAAGGGGGGAAATGTATTTGGGTACTATTTTAACAAATTATCCCAAGTGACATTATGAGTATGATTGGTAGCATGTAGAATTTATGAATAGTAGTGAACCACAAGGTCAAGCAACCGAGTCCCATTTGGCATCCATCATCTTTTGATTAAAGTAGAGAAAATGCGAAGTGAATATATAATTATATATACATTTAAATATCCCACTATATAAAATTAACTAGATTATTTATGGAAAATATGGAGTTAAACAAAAAATAAATTAAAATTTAAAGTGAACTTACAAAAAGAATAGCAGGGTTCAACGCTACCGAAGATGCTTAGGCAAATTTTCTTAACTCAACTTCTTGCTTAAGGGAAGCAAAGGTGATATAAATCACATAGAAGAGTGGAAAGTACACGCTAAAATAGCTAGAAACATAATTTAATAATATAAAAAATGCGTTGTCATCCTTAACCAAGGATTGTACCATGTAGGGTGATTATTATATATATTTATATTTATATATATGAGATTAATATATAATATAAATTAATTAGTAAAGTGCTTAAATATTATTTTTATTTAAGTTTTAATTAAAACCCATTTATATATATGGTTAGAGATAGATTCCTTAAATGGCAATGTAAAATATGATGTTATAATTATAATGAATAATAGCAAAAATATGATCTTTACTATTTATTTTTAATTAATATTTTTTACAAATAATTAAAATTACAATATAAATTCATTCCATTTAATCTCTACTATTTAATTATATAATAAGAAAATAATTATTGTACCTATTATTATTTTGATTAAATATATATTTAAAAGAAAATATAATAATTTTTGACTCTTTATTTTTTTCATTATTATTATTTTTTTAATAGAAAAATATAATGTTTTACGAAATTTTTATATGTGAATGGTTTTTCCTAGAATCCTTTGGCATGACTTTCACTTTGGTATTCAATTGAATGACTGTAGATGGTTTCCATTCAAGAAATAGATGGACCTAGGAGAACTATCACAGTTGTATAAATATGGTAGATATGTAATTTACAAAGTTTACTTTGTTATAGAAAACAGAGATAGCTTCTCTGTTTGCTTTGGTTGTCGAGTGTTACGTATGATAAAGATGGCTGAATAGCTGACAATCTGATTTAGTCGATCCAAGGTAACATTTATAGTCAATCTAAAGCTATTGTTACAGAGTCTAGATGATCGTGTGTGAAATTTCTCGTGTGCCCTAATATAATTTATCGAGTGAAAATAATCATATGGAAAACAAGAAAATGTAAATTAAGTAAAGATTCCAATGATGTTAGAGAAAAATATATAAAAAATAAAAATACAAAGTAAAATGATAAAATATGATTTCATACGTTTATTGAAAAAATAAGAATTTTAGTTTATCATATTTATTTAAAGAAATGGTTTACATAAAATA
>APFE030276922.1:37753-68311 GCA_000404065.3 Pinus taeda
TTTTAGTCATTCTAATTATCTTATATGAGTGTGAGGTTTGGGGTTGTAGAATTTTTAGAGAATTTTAGAGAAAGATTGAGCAAATTCAGAAGCGTTTTATAACGTATAACCTCAAAATTAAAAGAAACACACCTTATCATATTCTCCTTATAGAAGTGGGTCTTTCCCCTATCGAGAGCCTAGCTATGACTAGGCTTAATGTAGGAGAACATAGAATTCCTAAGCTAGCTTTAAATTCTAGCCAAAACCACCTAAGGCTCAAACCAAGTTGGTATAAAGACATCATGGTTTCGTTAAACCATTGGGAGATTGACTAGAATGTTGTGTTGCAAAACATTAACAACATTAAAAATATTGTTACTTCTAAGTTCAAAGAAAAAAGGTGGCATGAGAAACCATTGGGATATCAACAAGAATGTTGCATTGCAAAACATTAATAACATTAAAAATATTGTTACTTCTAAGTTCAAAAAAAAAATGTGGTGTGAGAAAGATCTAGCAACTATAAAAAATTAAGATATTATAAGGAGGTCATCAACCCCACCCTAGAGGATCAAAAGTATCTCATTTTAAGTAGCTCAAAGAAGAAAACTATAGCCAAGATTAGAACCAACTCTCATGAGTTACATAGTAAAACGGGTGGTTGGGCAGTGCCTAAAACACCATGGATGGAAAGGTTCTGCCATCTCTATAAGAATACAAACATCAAGGATGAAAATCACTTCCTCTTAGAGTGCCCTACCTACAACCACATTAGATCTCCGTTTCAAAATCTTTGTTGCAATACTGACCTTCATAGCTTTTTACATTGTTCCTAGCCTTTTACATTGTCAAAATTACAGTGAGCTCGGGAGGCTTCTCTCCAAGCTTTTTAAGCAATCTTAAATTAAACTAAATAATTCATTCTTTTGGTCCCATTAGACCAAAGTTTTTTCTCAATGTAAGTAACCACCACCATATATATATATATATATAATATATATATATATATATATATATAATTTTGAAAATGTTTATTCTTATATTTTATTTTAAAAAAATTTACATTTTAAAAATTTTAATCCCAACAAATATAAATTTCATTAATTTTAATCCTACCATTACTATATTATTCACGGTGAATGGGTGCACTGTTAAGGCATTCCTTGTGATAGGTCACTCGTTCAAATCCCTAGTGGGTGCTTACCTACCAAAAAAAAAGAAATCTAAAATTATAGTAAATTTAAGATATTCTCATTAGATTGTTACTTATGAAATTTTTTTACAAATTGTAAATATTTTTCCCTGTGAGTTATAGTTTTTTTGATATGTGGTGTTAGTAAACCATGATATTGGTCTCTGGCATTGTAACAAGCTTTATCTAAAATTTTAAAATTTCCAAGGTAAATTAGGGTCAATGTCCATGGTTAAGAATCTTGTTACACCCATAGGCTTGAAGAATTATTGTCACTGTCTGGGAAAATTTCATACTCAAGTAACAAGCGACCCTTGTTTGTGGGACAAGGTGGGAGAAGGAACCCACCTCTGGCTAGTGATTTGACTGATAAGCCTATGAAGGCATACATACTCTACCCCCTGTACTTTTGAACCTGTGACCTTTTAGGAGGAAAGAGGTGCTCTTAATCATTAGGCTCACTCAAGGTGTGTTTAGGCCGACTCAAGTTGTACTTGATTATAAAAAAAATATCATGTATATTTGATCAAAAAAATTATCATATCAACATGAGTTATTTTTTTTTTTATGTGGTATTACTAAACCATATTATTGGCTCATAGTATTGCAACAAACCCTATTTTCAATTTTAAAATCTCTATGGTAAAGCAGAATGAATCTACATGTTTAAAAATATTGTTACATGTTTTTTTTAAATAGGGTGATACATATTTGGTTTTTTGACACACTAAGGATATATATCTATATATATATATATATATATATATATATACACCTTAGTGGGTCAAAAAAATCATATACACAACGCTCTTAACTATATATTAATTCTTCTTATAATTAATATAATATAGACTTTAGTCAGTCAAAAAAATCATATACATGCGTTGTTAACTCATATATAAATTCTTCTTATAATTAATAAGAATAATAATAATTATGATATTAATGAATAGAGATAATATTATAATTTAATTAATTTTTACTTTTTTTTTATCCTTAGCAATGTGAGATGTATTATGAGGTAATTTTTTTGATATTTATGATGTTTACCAACAACTTAATTTATATAGCTATATTAAAATATAATTTTGTGCAATATTTTTCTCTATTCTCATCTAATTTTTTTTTTCCTTAACTAATTTTCTATTTGAAATCAATACTAATTAAGTTTTAAGCAAAATCCTTCGGTAGAAATCACACAACAAATGTAGTTCATCATCATGGCTAATTAAATTTCTTAAATATTTTTTTACCTTTAACATTTAATCATTTTTTATTTTCATAAAAATATATTGCAAATAATTTTTTTAACTAACAAACATATAATTAAATTATTTTATCAAGATATAAATATTCCCATTAAATTTAAAATTTATTTTAATGGAATTAAAATATTAAACCTTTAATGAAATATAAATATCCACGAGTAAACCCATCATTACTTTTACTAAATTTCAATGTTGTAAATTTATAATATAAAACCATCGCCCAAATACGAATAACAATCATTAAATATCATGAATTAAATGTGTGATAATATTAAATTATCTGAATACATATAGTCAGTCATCTTCTTTATTATTATTCTTCATGGCTAAAATGTTACAATTCTCCGTACAAAGATGTGCATCATTAAATTCGTTATCATCCTCTTCATGATTATACTTCATTGCCTAAATGTCTAACCACATTGCAGTTCTTATCTTCTTTACAATTCTCAACTTTAAAATCAGATTTTGATTACATATTTGTGTGACACACTAATCTTGGTTTAACAGAAGAACATAAATTGAACATACTATAAAGATTTTCTACACAAGGGAAAATCGATAATTTCATCGTATTTATCGCATCAAACCTGCCTATTCCGCTTGCGTTTTTTTTCTCTCATCACCGCGCGAGGTGTTATATGGGGTTATAAAGCCTCCATGTCAGGGGCATTAAATATGCTATAGTCGCATATTTAGTAATCTAGACTTTTTAGAGATTCTGGTGACGGAATCCAGGGAAGAAATTGAGTTTAAATCTTGATTTGTTGCAGTTAAAATGGTTTTTTCACTGCATATTTGGATTCAGCACCCTGAAAAACCCCTGGGATGCTTTGATTATGCAGAAACTAGCTATCAAACGAATAAATTGCTGCCGGATTTTAACCGGAAAAACCCACCGGAAAAGCTTCCAAAAAATCTCATCAAAGAGAACTGTTTAGGAACTGCCAAAATTATGTGGCTTCATTTTTCAATGAAATAAATATAATAAGTCTGACCTGTCTTCACCATTTAGTGGTCCGTCTTTCCTGAAAAGAAGTCTGACCTGTCTTAGTTGATGGTCTGACATTGCTGCTCTGGACTGCAGCACTGCTCGCATTAGAATTGTCTTTAGCAATTTTTTCTGTCGGCCCTAGGCGTTTGGAGGACAAAGTTCATGTCCTAGATTCGCAGAAAATATATTTCCCAAAATCAATAAATAAGCCTGCTGTTGCTGCCGCCGCTACCTTCCAGGCTTGAAGATAAGCGGGACGAATATTCTACCAGCAACGAAATATGCTTCCGTCGCTGTTAATCATAAATATGTTTTTTTTGTATAAAAATAATATGGTCCCGGTTGGCTTGTTGGCCTGCTGATTAGTTTCGATTATTGCCACTTCTGCCTGTCACAAAAAGAAACTAGTGACAAATACCTCCATTACCTGCTTCTCTCTGTCAACTGATCAATGTTTCTTTTTCTGATACTGCATTTCTGGAACAGCAAATACCTCCGAAAAAAATTGGATTGCCTCTGCATCGAATTAGTTTCTCCAGTACCGAAACATAGGCCTTTCCTGGCTCTTTCTGCCGCGGATTTCTCCATTATAGTTCTCTCAGTACTGGTCACGGCTTTCTCACCGTTCCCTATGGCATTCTTGCAGCCATTTTTCTAGTCCGAAAGTTTGAAACAGAAAAAAGATTTTATTTTGGTCAGCTTTAAAAATAATTTGTCTTTATCGATTTAAACGAACTTATATTTGATGTAATTATTTTTTTTTATGGTGGGGTCTTTTAGCTATGAACTTTTTAATCAAGTTGTCTAAACTGGACACAATTTCATCTTAGAAATTTCGTTATGGTTTATGGTTTTTGGAGATTTGGTTGAAATTTTTGAAAATCTAGATTACGGTGGTCAAACTTCAGAGTTTTACCTATCCTAGAAATTCTTGAGGATGCTAAATCCACTTCCACTATACAAACATTATCCCCTTACAAAATTATGAACTCATTAGCCTTTTTAAAATATTTCATAATCAAACCAGTTAAGAGTGTTTTTTTCTTCCACAAAACTATGTGCTTGTGCTTGTACTAGAGCAAGAGCGGCATGCAGCAAATGTCCCTAGATTTACACTGGGGTTTGCAAATATTGCAGCCTAAAATAAAAATAAAAAATTAAGATTTAAGATTTAATATAATTTTAATTCTAAGTGAAATGAGGTTTATAACATGGACCTGGCTAAAGAATCTGGCTTCATAGGTTAACCGAGTAGGTGTAATATTAACATAACTTCATGAATTTCAATTTGAAAGGCTAAACTCGGTAGAGCTCCATTGATGGACTATTACGCACCCAAAATGCACATACTCGTGCACACCGAAAACATATGACATAAGATCAAGGTTTGAACTATAAATCTTACGTTTGTCGACTATGAACCTAGTGAATTTTAGCATTAGATGAGGCTATGGCTTCATCTAGAATTGGAACAGACTCATTAAATAACCTGTGTGATGGGAGGAAAATGCTATTCTCTAGAACTAAGATATTCATTTGAATGTTTATTCGAATATACATAGGTAAAGCACAAGGTGTAGTTATAGGTGTGCTACTCTGACGTGGTGCTTTCCTTTCGATTGTGTCAAAGTGAGATTGTTGGTGTCTGGTTGAGGAGGCTCCAAACTAATAATAAGTTTAAATACAATAATGATCAATAAAACTTTGTAGGTTATACTTTATTTTCGGTTCAAGAATATTGATGTTTTGTATGTGTAATGTTATTTTATTAGCCTTTACAATTTCTCGCTGAGGAGAATATATGGTATGGCGTGTTTAAATTTAAGTAGAAGCGATCGATCTTAATATTACTAAAGCATAGAGAGGACACACTATAGTTTCCAAATTCTTGTTGGACTGTGGATTATGATAGTATTGATGTTGTTGAATATTGCTAACATACAAGGAATATTCTCGATAAAAAGTTGCAACTAGACCTCACACTATTTGGTGTAGGAGTCCATTCGGAATATGGATCGATTGTCATTTACTTAAGTATATGCCTTGGTTTTAGCTATCAGCACGAGCGAGAAGTGAATTGTCCTTCTAAATGAGCAAGCTAGTATGTCTTTTGAATGTTCAACTGTTGATGTATCAAGTTTCTTCTACTACAGAGTGAAACTTAAGTGAGCGTCTATGGGAGAAGTAATAGTACTACCCTAATGGAGACACACGTGAAAGAGAAAGGCTCATCTAACATCAAGTGAAATAGTTAGTCAAGATGCGACAATCATTATAAACGTAAGAACACATTCCCAACAAGGAGTACTAGAGTAACCGAAATAGTTCAACTAATCTAGTACTAATGAAAGAAAACATGAACCATAAACATTCAAAGAATAGTATTAGAAACATTCACAATTCATGTGTGAAAACATGTTGGCCTAGAAGGCTTTCTTATTAAGAAAAAGTCACAAGATACATAAATTGTAATGAAACCAGCTCACCAATAGAAGAATAGATAGATAAACGACTTCAAAATAAGCCTCTTCGGGGGAGAAACCTCGTTTACATTACACAAACAAATAATTCTTGCATGATTCAAATGACAAAACATCCTTTCTATATATAGGAGTCTAAGGGGTCACAATATAATCAGAGTCGACATAACAATAATAATGTAAGGGCACACCAATAACAATAGGGGGCTTGTATGGGGCACAATAGTAACAATATGGGGACTACATCGATACAAAAATAACAATAAGGGGGCTACACTAATAATAATGATGGAATACGCTGGTGTTATAGGGACCTAACATGCCCCTCTCCTTCAAAAAAGTGTTGTCCTCAACGCTTGAGTAGTTCTAGATGATTCTGTATAAAATTCTCATCCTCCCATGTGGAATATTCCATGGGTAAGTTCTTCCACTTGATCATATACTCTGAAATTGATCAATTTCGTAATTGTCGATTTCTTGTTTCCATGTCTGCTTCAAGTTCCAATATGTTTTTTCCTTCCTCGTCAAGTTCTGCCAATATTGTTTGAATGGGGAGCTTGTCACCTATAACCTTCTTTAAGCATGAAACATGGAATACTTGGTGCACTCAAGAAGATGTATGAAGCTCCAATTTGTATGCCATGTTACGGGATGCTTGCCATCAAACTTCCTCATATCAATCTCTGGATTCTAGGGTTTCCTTACTTCAAACAGGCTCCTGAATTCCATTTCAAAATAGGTGACCTTGAGAAAATGATCATAGCTTTATCTCTCGCCACCAGATTCAAATTTTGTAAATGTGTCAGAAAGAGGACAAACTGTAGTTTGTTGGATATTGTTTTTAGAGCGGAACGTCAAAATAGGGACACGTGGAACTTTGTAGAAGTTTGATCTACATAAACATTATATTGTCAGGTCATCTTGGGAGATTGGGCATAACTCTTTCTTGGAGAATCAAAGTTCGATTAGGCTTGTGGCATTAGAAAGCAGACTCGGAGAGATACCAGGGTCGCAATTTCAGGCCTTAGAGATCTCAAAATTCAGAGATACATTAGATTCAATATTGAGCTGCTACAAATAAAAAAAATGCTTGTAGTCTTTTTAAAAGTTTTCACAATTTTTGTTTGAAAAAATAGTTTGAAGTTATTCAAAGGGAATAGTGAAGCATGATTATCATTAATTGATGCCCCAAATAAATAAAATGAAAACACCTTGTAATAAGCCTGAAGGCTCTACTATGAATCATTAAGAGGAAGAAATGCAACATGAGGTTTGGCTTTGGAAACCTAATTCATTGGAGAAGGCATTCAAGTTGGCAAGAAAATTTGAAAGAAATATTATGGAAACAACAAATCCTACCACTCGTAACTATAAATATGGAAGGGTGGTTTCTCCTAGCCTTCCACAACCTACAAGGTTGAAACCACAACAATTGGAAGAAAAAAGGACAAAAGAGAATGGTTAACAGTTGTCATAACAAATACACTAAAGATCATAAGTGTGCTAAGAAGATATTATTTTAGATCAATTATGAAGAAGAAGAAAAGGAACAAGAAATTTCAAAAGAAGAGGATATACACCAAGAACAAACCCCAGAGAAAGAAGAAATAAAGCCAACCATATCTTGTAATTCATTGGCAAGAATTACCACTCCTCAAAATCTCAAGATAGAAGGACATATCAAGAAGAAACAGGTAATAGTGTTTATTGATTCAAGTAGTACCCATAATTTTAGTCACTGCAAGATAGCCAAGGAATTAAATTTCTTCTTATATCCAACACCGAAGTGTCACGTGATGGCTGCAAATGGAGGAACCATAAATTTCTCAAGAAAGTGCCACAATATCAAGTTATCCATGGGTGAATATGTATTGAATAGTCCAATGCTTTCCATTACAATGGGTGGTGCTGATGTTGTACTAGGAGTCCAATGGTTAAAATATTTGGATACCATAACTTTTAATTTTCAAGAACTTTTCTTGAATTTTTTTTGGGAAGGAAAGGAAGTTGAATTAAGGGGTATCAAAGGGAAACATGGAAAGATAATAAACTCTAAAGGCATGACAAAGCTTCTAAAGAAAGGAAAACGAGGCATAATTTCATAATTATGTTCATTAGAAGCTCAAACATCGAAATCATCTATTTCTCCAGACCTCCAAAAAGTCTTGGACAGTCATTCCAAGGTATTTGAGACTCCCAAAGGCCTTTGATACCAAATTTTATGCAACTAGCTCGCAAAATAGAAGAAGAGATAGATAAACGACTTCAAAATAATCCTCTTCAAGGGGGAGACCTCCTTTACATTACACAAATGAATAAGTCTTAGATGATTCAAATGAAAAAACCTTCTTTCTATATATAAGAGTCTAACAGGTCACAATATAATAAAATTCGACATAAAAATAATAATGTAAGGGCACAACAATAACAATAGTGGGCTTTTATGGGGTACACCAATAACAATATGGAGACTACATGGGCACAACAATAACAATAAAGGGGCTACACTAATAATAATGAGGGAATACACTAGTGTCATAGGCACCTAACATAAATGCAATGAAGACCACTGGCACCAATAGTGGAGCGTTAGAGCCACTACATGCTACCCAAAGGAACTCACTTTGTCTCTCTAATTCCTTGTGGGAAAAGACAACATTAGAAATCCTTTACATGAGAAATGAGGATGTATTTATAAATGGAGGAATGACCTTTCACATCCTCATGAATCTTTTTTTTTTAACTTCTTGTGACCTTTGGACTTCTACAAACTTTGGAGTTCAAAATAACTTTTGAAATTACATATAAATTTTGATATTACATGTTTTTTGGACCTCCATGACTCATTATTCATACATGACTCTTTGAATGCACCTATTTTTCTTTTATAATGATTACAATAATACATCATGACTTCGACTTCATGATGTGATGAAACTTGACATGTCACTATTTTGATTACTAGAACTAATAGGGGCTGATGACCTGGAATTTTTTCGGTGGTGACATAGTTGTTAATTGTGTCTTCATTCTTTATTGTTCTTCTAATCATGGTGCTTTCATCCTACAAAGGGTCTTTAATCTTGGAGTTCTTAGAGTACTTTGATCATCAAGATTTAAGTGTGTTATTTGTTCCTTCCGCACTTCCTTTTCTTGTTCTCCTTGCCTTATCTTCCTCATGTGTGCTTATCGTGGTGTTTTTGGACTACCTGTTTCCACAACCACTCATGAAAAGAAGTTACCAGCTTGAAAAATATCCTATTCTACCATGATCCATGCATATTTTAGGTTTATTCCTTTAAGGTGTGCTAAAACAGGGTTAAAGGGGCTACATGGAGTAAGGGTGTACTTTGAAAGGCTGAAAGGCTAAAGAAGAGAGGCTTCAAGGCTTCGTCATGTCCTCATGCCCCTAAAAGAAGAGAATAGTCAAGGAACGATGCAAGGCGCAAGTCTGAAGGGCGAAGGGGAAGGCTTCAGGCTTCCCAAGTGCACAATGAATGGAGAGAGAGAGGGATTAGAAGCACTCTCAAAGGTTGAAGTTTGAGGCTTCATGCCTTCGTAGTGTGCTCATGCACTCAAGAGATCTTAGGAAGGGCACAAGGTGCATTCTTGAAGGCTGAAGGTTGAGGATTTGTGCCTTCAGAGTGTGTTAATGCAATCAAGATGTTCAAAAAGGTGCTTAGTGCATTGGGTAAGGTTGAATTATTGAGCTTCAAGTCTTCAGGGTGTGCGAGTGCATCTAAGGAGGGAGAACTTCTTCAACTAGAAGGAGTGTGCTCAAGGAAGACAATCATTTTTAAAGGGTGCAATTTAGAAAAATGAAGGGGAATCATGCTCTAGGAATATACGCTGCGCTCTTGGAGGGCACAGGTTGCACTTCCAAAACAACAAAGGATCCGCCATCAAGGCTTTAGAGTGCACTCATATGCTAATGGGTTCACGTTGAAACTGAAATTTATCTAAGCCTAGATGAGAGGGAAAGGGATGAACATGATGAGGTGTAAATATAAAACCATCTACGACACAAATCAACTCATCGAGAAAAATTACACAAGCCTGATCAACAATGAATACACATTGAAATGCCACATTATACACATTCCTCAAGTATTATGAGTGAATTGTGTGAAACGGCGACCCAAAAGTGTTGTTTTATGAAAACAAAGATGTTACGACCATGAAACACACCAAAATATTGTTTTGATCTCTATGAAAACACTTGAGACAATTCAAGAACACCTAAACATATAGAGCAACATGAAATGACATTTGACAATCGAGGTGATACTTGATAGGATAATGAAGTGGCCTCCAAAATTTGAATGTAGTGAAATTTTGGAGGGTTTTGTAGCAGCGACAACAAATAGTTACATCTTTTGTTTTCAATATAGAGTAGATCAACAACAACACAACCTCCATAGATTTTTGACACTTGGATTAATAAGTTACAATCCGGTGAGCCATAACAGGATCAATAAATAGGTCCCGCATTCGTGTTTCTCAACCATGAATTTATATCCATGGAAATGAACACATAGGTAGATGTAACCCTAAGCTTGATGTCAGAGATTGAACTCTAGAATGCCTCATATGCCAATAGCTTATTTCACTAAGAAAGTTTTTGAAACCATGTGTGTTGGTGTAAATAGATATCCCTATCGCTTATCACCCTCATTCACATGATGAGTCATGTGAGCAGAAGAAAGATAGGTTTGGGGGAAACACCAAGCCAAGCCATCGAAAGAAGCCTTCACAATTGTCTTAAGGCATAAACCACGTGCTAAATGTTAAAGGGGCTTACTCCTTTAATTTACAAAAATCAAAATGAAGGTCATATGGTGCATATGATCAGGTGTAGGATTGTAATATTGCACGAACCTATGGTGGCAATCAATGGTTGAACATATGAAAAGGATCTATTATGGACACCCCCCTTCTTGTCTATACGTAGGTGGGGTCGAACTCCCACATACCATCGATGTGGTAGGGGCAAGTGTTTCCCATCAAATCAAGTTGATGGAAAAATGATATGGAATGGTGAATTCAGATCCCCCTTGGTGACATCACAGGGACTAGGGAGGGTTTGCAATTATATGACAACCATCGAATCGGTAAATCTGCTCCACCATGATATTAATATATGGTTTGAATTATATGCATGGTCATCATAAAGTTGCACAAGTAAATCTATTATATATGAACGTAATTATATGGTACGGGAGCCACGTGGTAAGTGTTATTTATAGTTGTGATATAGCGTTCTATATATATATATATATATATATATATATATATAAGGTCATAAGCAACAAGGGAATTGCAAAGCATTAACCATGTGTGGCAATTAGAAACAATTTACAAAGGGATTTGATAAAGGGGTCATGCTATAATATATATACTTTTAAATGTTAACATGAGTACCAATAGTAACATTGGCATGTGTTTGTAAGTATATATATATATATATATATATATATATAAACTTGGCTGAATATTCTCATATATGTAAATATATATACATTCCCACATAGGAATGTTTGATCAAAAAATTTATAGCCACACACACACACACACATATATTGTCTTATGTGATGAAAGGCCACTAGCCTATGACTAAGGGAATTATAATATAATGTTACATATGTTGGGTTAGGATGAGTTATAGTGGACTCACATGTTATATAATATGTATAATTACTTAATGGGGGAAGGGGATCTTGCCAAGGGTCTATAGTAGATAAGGCTACATACGATCATATAATCCTAATGCCTAATACATGCTAAGGAGAATTAAACTCTTATAATGAGCATATAACTACATATTGGTGACTTGTGTGACCTTGAATCATAGACCAAAGGAAAGGTGACACATGCCACTTAGCCTATCCTAATGTGATGAGGCATTAAGGTGGTATGCCACATGGAACCACGTGGATTCCATGTGGGAACATTAAATTGACTTAACTTTTGGCCCTAGAAATGGAACATGTGATGTTTAATATCACTGATATCATTTCAATGAGATGGATAAAGTGAGTTGGTTTAGTTTAGTATTAAAAGAGAAAAAAGCGAAAAATGTGTATACCCCATTCTCAATACTGGATGTTGAGAGTTGATTTAGCATAGTAATTTCCTTTAGTTATCGAGTTAGATAAAGAGATATGTTACGATAATACACTTTTCCTACAACTCGTAAAAATCCAATTATCCAATTTTGCATGGAACAACTTAGTGAAAACATATAAAAAAAACAAGATGCCCCATGTATACACAATGTGTATTGTCACAATTAAATACGATGTACAAATTGACATGACATGTGAAAGTAGATTTTCCAATATACAGGTATTTTCATGGTTAGAGTTTTTACTATTTTTTTCAATTTAAAATTTCACACTATTTTCTTGCTATAACAAGTTTTGTTTATACTATGTATAAATTATGAATGTTTTATATATTTTTTTTCAAAACATTAAATCTATTTATATATTTAAAGTACATATTTTTTAAATTAAGATTTAAAATTTAACCAAAAATTATATAACTATATTTATAAGAAAAAAATATTAAGACCAACGAATATTTTCTTCTCTTGCTGAAACCTTTAAGCTTACGTTGCCTCTGACATAGCCAATAGGAATTTATAAAAAGAAAAATTGTTAT
Source organism: Pinus taeda (assembly GCA_000404065.3). Taxonomy (NCBI): domain Eukaryota; kingdom Viridiplantae; phylum Streptophyta; class Pinopsida; order Pinales; family Pinaceae; genus Pinus; species Pinus taeda. Next base: position 50,333 of record APFE030276922.1, read on the forward strand.
ACCTATGGTCAACTTAACACTCACAAAAGAAATTTAAAACATACGAGCGAATTAATACCGCAAAACAGAACACATATCTCCCACGAGGAACATAATAAATTTATATGTTTTCATATGTATATAAGAAGTCGGCTACAGTGAAATCGTTTCCCTTACCTGTCAATAATACCACATATTTATTTATATTAGTTATCAGTGTGCATATATATACTTCCAATATGATTAAATTAGAATTTGCAAAACACCTGAAATTTAAATTACTACAAATTTTGTTACTCACTGCACTCACTTGGCCCTGCCACCACTGGTTTAACAATTATGAGTTTGCAGATCCCATCGTCACATTGTAGCGCTATCACTGAGACATTAACTCGTCATCTTTATTGTTCCACCGCAAATTGAGGACTGGAGTTCCAAGAATTCACAAAACTGATGGTGGTAGAGGCAAATGAGGTTGGAAATCAAGGGTAATCACATGCACTGATCAACAATGTTGACTCAACCCTCATTAGACAGGCTTGAAACCCCCTTAACAACATCTTAATAGTAGTTTGTGACTATTGTGATTGAACTATAATCCTGTTACGTCAATCTCAGTGTTAACCATCGTTGATTCAGCGAGTACATCCAAACTTATTACACGCATGTGAAATTGTTTTTTTAAAATGACGCTAAATTTAGGGCTTGCAAAAGACTTCATTATAATATAAATATAAATATAATCAATGACGGAGTTTGATTATAAACGAGTGAAGGGGATGAAATTGAAAGCTGAGATTCCAATTAGATATTTAAATTATATTTTTAATATAATTAATTAAATAATTTTTTAATATAAATTATGTTGAGAAATTAATTAATAAATATTATATATTATTTTAATAATATTAATTAATTAATATAATACATTATATAACTAAGCAATATCCATAATGTATATGTATATTACATATATTATATACTTGATTTTCTAAATTATTATTTTTTAATAATCATAAATAAAAAAAATACTTAAACTTTACTTAATTGCAATATAACTCTATATGATCATCATTCTAACTTAATGTAAATAATTTTAGCTATTTATTAAATAATTTTATTTTTCCTACATGATTTAAATAATTAACTAAAATTTTATGGAGTAATTTTAATTTTCTTCATAATTTAAAAAACAAAATTTTATGTATATTTTATTACTATTGAAAAGTTAGTAGGTACATATTAATAATTAGTTCCAAAGGTTATCTTATTTGGTCAATTTTCTATTGGTAACAGCATCTTGCTAGTAAAAGGTCATGGGCCAATTCTCCTAGATGCCCTTTATACCGCCCTAGCGAAGTCATCGCAAACGCGACGGGCGCACAACGAGTTGTGTCGCCCTAGGCGGGCGTGTGGCGACCCGGGCGGGCGTGCACGGTGAGTCGGCAACCGGGCGGGCGCGCGTAGGCGGGCGTGCACGGTGGATCGGGCGACTGGGCGGTGACCACGCACGACGTGCTGGAGACGGGCGGGCGCACATGAGGTGAGCGCGCACGACAAGTTGAACAGTCGAGCGGAGGAGAACGACGCACGGCCGGATGGGCACACATGGCGAACGGGCAAGTCATGGCAGCGTGCAACCAACCGGGTGGGCAAAGGCAGACGAAACACGATAGGCGGACGTGCACGGGCAGCGTGCACGCCGAACGCCGGAATGACAAGCGACCATGGACGTGCGAACAAACGCGAAGGGAGGCAGGCATACGCCGGGCAGCACCGCGGGTGGACAGTGCACGATGAGTCGTGCGGAACGCCGAACGAATGGACGTGCGGGAAAACGCGATGGGAGGCAGGCGTGCACACGGCGGGCAGCAACGCGGGTGGACTGCGCACGATGGGTCGTGCGGGACGCGGACAGCGAACACACATACAGGCCGAACGGAAGTATAACAGGCGAGCGCACATATAACAGTCCGAACGGAGTATAGCAGGCCAACCGGAGTTATAACAGGCTGCGCGCGGATATAACAGGCCGAGCAGAGTATAACAGGCTGCGCGGGATATAACAGGCCGAGCGGATGTGTATGGTAGCGAAGGGGAGTTATACGATGGTATGGCGGAAGTGTATGGCGGCATAGGCCGATCGTTAAACAAAAGGAATGCGGGGTTTCTTGTATGGCGGTTGGGGCGTCGGCCATGGGGCTACGACCAACCCAACCATACGCTACACCTCATATAAACACGTGGTGGAAACTTGGCATTTGACAATCGAACATTCACTCGAACATTCGGTGAAGACGCACAGCGAAGTGTGCACTTTCTGATCTACGCTCAAGGAGGAAACACGCAACATGAGCGCATAGCTCATGCGCTATTTTGTGAAGTGTTTACTCGGTCGATGGTGGATTGGACGAGGTGCGAAGTTCGGTCGAATTGTGCAGAATTGTGCGGGTTATTCTGAGCGTCTTGGTGGCTGGTAGGCAGCACCCACTCATTGTAATTGATGCAGATTCTCATGTATGTAAAAAAGGACTAAGTGTGGCTTGATTCTGCAAGCACACGGGTCGAATGTAATATTATAAAATTATGATATTTTATATATATTCGGGCAGACTTTTCAGGAGTTGCCCCTTCCTTTATATCGTTTCAATTCTTGTTTATATTGCTGTTGATAATGATTAAGTAGGGGCCATCATTTATATAAAGGATTAAACCATTTTAACTTAGTTGAGAAACACAAGCTAAGTTCCGGTTGTGAATTAGGCGTAGTCCTCACACTTGAGTATTGTTAAAAAGAAAAACTGGGGTGGTGCCGCACCTTGCCGCCTCAGTTGGAAGACTACCAAGGGTTGGGGGCATGACAGGTGGTATCAGAGCGTATACCTTCACCGAAGTGAAGGCGGTATCGAAGCATACACACCGATTACAGGTGGAATCAAGCAGATATCCAGGTTAACGGAGGAGTGGCCGTAGAGACAGGTTCTTGCAGGGAAAGAGGTCGATGAAACACTCTAAGTGTGACATCAAGGACTTGGGTTGCAGGTGAAGCCGGTGCATGGTCGAAACTCGGTTACAAAGGCGAAGGAGGTTAGCAATGGCTGAATCAAATGCCGGGTCTACTCGTATTCCTGTGGATACTTTTGACTTGATGCAAAGGGTTATAGAAAGAGTGGATTTCTTGGAAGCTCACTTTGGGGATAAGTTTGATCTTATTGTGGAGGAGCAAAAGACATTCTTAAAGACAAAGGAGGAGCTTGATGAACTCCGAAATCAGCAAGAGTACACTGACTTGATGCGTACACAGCTTGAACATAAGGTCAAGGACGTGGAAGCTTCAATGGACCAGGGTCTAGTGGAGATCACGAACTTGAAGAGAGCCCTTGACGATGCCAAGGACGAGATAGCAGTATTGAAGAAGGCAGTGAGGCATGGCTCAAGCGGAGGAATGTCTCATGTCAAGGTCAAAGAACCAGATTCGTTCGATGGTACCAGAAGTGCGAAAACACTTGGTAACTTCTTGTGGGACATGGAGCAATACTTGGAGAGATTGGGTCTGTCCGATGATGAGACCAAAGTCAAGGTTGCAGCTCAGTTCCTGACAAAAGATGCCAAGATGTGGTGGAGTAGAAGAATGGACCAGGTTGCAAACGGAAGTGCTGCCAACATTACTTCTTGGGATGACATGAAAGGAGCCTTGCAGGCCCATTTTGGTCCTGAGGACGAAACTTGGGAAGCCAGGTCGAAGATAAAATTCATAAAGCAGACCGGGAACCTTTAGACTTATCAAAGGGAATTTGCAAGTGCTGTCCTTGAGTTACCTGACACGACAGAGAAAGGTAAGGTATTCAACTTCATCATTGGATTGAAACCTTGGGCTCGCAATGAGGTGAAGATACAAAGGATCAAGACACTTGAAGAAGCCTTTGCTGCGGTCGACAGGCTGGTTGAACATTATGATGAGACTTCTGATGACAAGAAGAAGAAGTCCGATAAGCAGAAAGAAAAGAAGAAGGAGGAGACTTCGAAGTCTGATGATTCGAAGGGAAAGAAGCCTTTGAAATGTTGGATCTGTGCAGGGCCACATACGGTGAAGAACTATCCCTCTAGACCAAAGCTGGCTGACATAGCACAATCCAATGCAAAGGATGAAGGTGCTTCTGTTGGGATGATGCAGGTACTTAGTACAGCTACTGCTACAGAGGCACTCTCTCGGAAGGATCCCGAGAGGAATCAGTTGGAATATGTCCGGATGAAAGTGGGAGATGCTGACATACTCACTATGGTAGATAGTGGGGCTTCTCACAATTTCATGGGAGAAGATACTGCAAGGAAAGTTGGGCTGAAGTATGTACCTATCAAGGCACATATGAAGATAGTGAACTCACCGCCAAATGAAGTCTTAGGTGTGGCTGAAAAAGTGAACACTACGCTTCGTGATTGGATCGGGAAGGTGGACTTCACCATCGTGAGGATTGATGACTATGAAGCCGTGCTTGGGATGGAATTTATGAAACAATACGATGCGATGATCATTCCACACTTGAAAAAGTTGTACATCTATGCTGGAAGGGAAGATGTACCCATAGGTGTACCTACCTTTGGGGTCACTAGGCCGAATCATGAAATGGCAACTATGCAGGTGAGGAGTGATGGAGATATGGAGAAGATGTGTAAGCGTTTGTCCAAGGCAGAGACAAAACTTACCGAGCAATCCTTAGTTATCAAGACACTCTCGGATAGCATCTTGGATTTGACAAGAAGGCTAGAAGTGATCAAGGATGAAGAGGACGAACCATACATGAGACCAGGTGAAGATCGGGTGACCTACATGCGGAGATTGGAAGTCGAAGATCCTGATAGGTGGATCGAGATGATTAGTGGGGGAGAGCCTATAGGCTCCCATCCCTCTACATCTTCTTAGTTTGACAAGAAGATGGGGCCCATTGTTAGCTGCTCATGACAATGAGTTCCCCTAAGCTCTGGAGCAGGTTATGATGGTGCAGGGATGGTTGGCATCTAGCATCATGACATGTTGCAGATGGATGGAGACTACTTCATGGACCTGAGCATGGACGATTCTGATGGAGTTCAGGATGTGGCAGATGTTTTGAGAAATGACTGATGATGACATGGGGATGTTCACTCTCATTGTTTGGGCGTGATGGTTGGACTGATCACCCGACTAAGTTCGGACATGGGGTCGCGAAGTGTACAGAGATGTGTCGACATTAGGAGGAGTAACATGACAGCTGAGCACTTGGAACGACATGGAGATGTGTGTGATGAGGTCTCATAGCAGATGAGCACCTTGGACACTTGATGAGTGTTCTCTTGGAACACTTGAGGACTGATGACATGATGGAGGACATTGTTGCAGTGGGGATGCAGCTTGGTGATTGAAAGGATCAGCCTTTCATGATGGATAACAGCATGGAGACATTGTAGCAATTGGCCGAGGATCATGGACGTTGGTGACTTGGTGGCACTTAGTCACTTGATGGGGGTACGATGGATGCTTGGAGTTGGGATGTTGCCGAGGACGACAACGACTTCAGGTGGAGGAGGATGTACTGCCCTAGGGAAGTCATCGCAAACACAACAGGCGCACGACGAGTTGTGTCGCCCCAGGTGGGTGTTGGGCGACCCAGGCGGGCGTGCACGGTGAGTCGGCAACCGGGCGGGCGCGCGTAGGCGGGCGTGCATGGTGGATCGGGCGACCGGGCGGTGACCACACACGACGTGCTGGAGACGGGCGGGCGCACATGAGGTGAGCGCGCATGACGAGTTGAGCAGTCGGGCGGAGGAGAACGACGCACGGGCAGATGGGTGCACATCGCGAATGGGCAAGTCATCGCAGCGTGCAACCAACCGGGCGGGCAAAGGCAGACAAAACACGATGGGCAGATGTGCACGGGCAACGTGCACGCCGAACGCTGGAACAACAAGCGACCATGGACGTGCGAACAAACGCAATGGGAGGCAGGCATACGCCGGGCAGCACCGCGGGTGGACAGTGCACGATGGGTCGTGCGGAACGCCGAACGAATGGACGTGCGGGCAAACGCGATAGGAGGCAGGCGTGCACACGCCGGGCAGCAACACAGGTGGACTGCGCACGATGGGTCGTGCAGGACGAGGATAGCGAACACACATACAGGCCGAGCGGAAGTATAATAGGCAAGCACACATATAATAGTCCGAGTAGAGTATAGCAGGCCGAGCGGAGTTATAACAGGCCGCGCGCGGATATAACAAGCCGAGCGGAGTATAACAGGCCGCGCGGGATATAACAGGCCGAGCGAATGTGTATGGTAGCGAAGGGGAGTTATACGATGGTATGGCGGAAGTGTATAGCGGCATAGGCCGACCGTTAAACCAAAGGAATGCGGGGTTTCTTGTATGGTGGTTGGGGCGTCGGCCGTGGGGCTACACCCAACCCAACCATATGCTACACCTCATATAAACACGCGGTGGAAACTTGGCATTTCACAATCGAACATTCACTCGAACATTCGGTGAAGACGCACAGCGAAGTGCGCACTTTCTGATCTACGCTTAAGGAGGAAACACGTAGCATGAGCACATAGCTCATGCGCTGTTTGGTGAAGTGTTTAATCTGTTGATGGTGGATTGGATGAGGTGCCAAGTTCGGTCGAATTGTGCAGAATTGTGCAGGTTATTCTGAGCATCTTGGTGGCTAGTAGGCAGCACCCGCTCGTTGTAATTGATGCAGATTCTCATGTATGTAAAAAAGGACTAAGTGTGGCTTGATTATGCAAGCACACGTGTCGAATGTAATATTATAAAATTATGATATTTTATATATATTCGGGCAGACTTTTCGGGAGCTGCCCCTCCCATTATATCATTGCAATTCTTGTTTATATTGTTGTTGATAATGATTAAGTATGGGCCATCATTGATATAAAGGATTAAAGCATTTTAACTTAGTTGAGAAACACAAGCTAAGTTCCGGTTGTGAATTAGGCGTAGTCCTCACACTTGAGTATTGTTAAAAAGAAAAAGTGTGGTGCGCTGCGGTTGGAAGACTACCAAAGGTTGGGGGCGTGACACCCTTGGAGTTAGGCTCAACTAAGGAACTCGTAGATATCGAAATTTTTTTACTCAAATCAAAATTCAATGACTAAAAATCCAGATGAAAAAAAATAAAATAAATAAATAAATAAATCAATGCACCAAAACACTAAATAATTCCATACATAAATTCCAATACCATTATCCATTAGAAATACATTCCAATGCTAAGTAAGGACTTTGTATTTACTAAAACATCACAATGCTTACTTAATATAACCATAGTGAAATATCCAATACTCACATACTATATAGTATTATAACAATAATACAATAGCCAAATAATTTAAGAAAACTACATTACAAAAATAAATACTACACAATCAATGCCTTAATATTCCTCTCCGAACAAGAGCAACATGATCGACAACATTTAAGCCTCGGGCTTCAATTTTTCTTTTCAGTTCGACCCTGTGGACATAGATACGCGCTATCTTTTCGTTAAACAATTTTTTGAAAGTGTAGTGCCTATCAAATTTCAAGGCTTTTTAAAGGCTAAATGTCTAGAACCAATAATGATGCACACGTAAAAACTACAAGAATTTGAGGGGAAAGAAACAAACATGGTAAACCCTAGCAGATATGTTTTGTTTTATTCTTAAAATAAAATTTTACCTCTAAACTCTGAACGAGATCATCTTTAGACTGAGGCTGGTGTTATATACGTGTCGGCTTCAAATAGATTATAAGCCAGCTCATTTTCGTCCATGCCTACTATTTTATACCAAAACCATAGGGTTTCACGTTGCATTAGAAGCCTAGGGTTCAAGTCTAGCTACTAGAAACTGCACCAATACTCTTCTTCTCTCTTCATTGAAAGCTTACATGACCTTTCGCAGTTCGCGGCCCCGTGTTGAAGTATCAGGGGACCGTGCTTTAACCCTAGTTTGGTTAAAACTCTAATTTAACGGTGTACACCCTTCTCCAAATAATTTATGATATCCTAATACCAAGGTTTCTTATTTGCATGAGAGTTGGTTTGGATCTGGTTTATCAAATAAATAGCATTAATTCATCGATAATGAATTAAATGACAAAGGAAATCAACATTCCCAAAGGGACCTAGTGATAAATGCAAAGTCTTAGGGTGGAGGTATGTCACTCCTCCTTGTGCAAAGCTCGGTGGGCTCAAGCTAGATAAGGAAAATAAATTAACTCCATGTATTTTGAAATGAGATTGCATAACAAAATTGTCTATGGGTATGAGATAGATATTAATATTTCGGGTGGTTGGGAGGGTTTAATATCTGATGTATGTATCGCTCAATAAATTAAATTAAACTGGAGGGAAGCTTCTTTTAAAATTTGATATCTTTTTTAAAAAAATTGCTTTTTAAATTTTCTCGAAAATAGATATTATACTCTACGAGCATATGGAGAATAATTCTCGAACATATGGAGAAAATGCCATCCCGCCACCCAATCTTAGACACAAAATTCTATCTTCACACCAACGCTCAAATATCCAACCAAATTTATTTATTTTTTAATTAAAAAATCAAGAAATACCATAGTTACATGGGTACCGCTCCCAAGCATTGGAGAGTACATAATTGAAGCTCTCCCGCTCGTGGGAGCTGATCGGAAATGCTCCAAGATTGTCGAGAGCTTCAACGGGTACTTTGGAACTTTTCGGGAGCTTCACCGCAATCGATTTTTGATGTTTTGGGAGCTTCACTCCAATGACTAAGTGCAAACTTAGGTGTATTTGAGGTTGCCAGCTTGGGCGCTACTTAAACTGATGGAACTGTGCGAAGGGAAGGGTATGCAGCTGGGTTTAGATCTGGATATGGTCTGGAACTAAGAGAAACAACCAGTTTATGGAAAGCCCTTCTATCCAAATGAAGATGTGGCGCCTGGCCAATCCTGATCTTTGTCATTGGAAAGCTATTCATTCTCCTCATATACGCGGATGGATTGATATAAAAGAATTTAAGAAGATTGTCAGCCACTAGCAAAATGATCATTATCGCCGTGAGCTGAATGGACAAAAGATGGAATACTAAAGAAAAAAAATAGTTGAAATTATGAAATATAAATATTATTCAAAAAAACATTTTTTAATTTTATTTTCATATTATTTAAGTATAAGATATATTAACTTAGAAATTTAAAATTTTATTATATAAACTCTTTTTAAAATAACATTGGATTTAAACTCTATTGTTTTAAATTTTTTTAACTACTATTATATATATTTATTTTTTCTTAGCTCTATTATAATTAGATGTAATATATATAATATTGGTAAGATTGCATAAGGGTGAAGACTTGAACCAATGACCTAACATATAGGGTTGTATAAAATCACTTAGTAATCGAGTCATAACAACTTTTTTCCTGTTTGGGAGTTTTCCATGTTTCTTTGCTCGAAAAGAGTTTGGGAGTTTTCCATGTTTCTTTGCTCGGAAAGAATTTGATTGAGAAATTGTTGATGGATTAATATTTTGATTTTATTTTTTTTGCAGCGTTTCAAAGTTCAATCTTTTACAAATTTCTTTACAAAATGGAATTTGATTGGCAAGTTTTAGATGAAAATAACTTAATTATTTTATTTTTATTTTTAATATATATTAAATTTTAATTTATTATATTATTGTCTCTCCCCATTTGAAATTTCCTGTAAGTTTGGAATCAAAAATACCCACATACCGAAAACTTGTGCAACATAAATAAACACCTATAACTAATATCAACTTTAACACTTAAAAAAACTCAGCCATGTATTGTCAAAATAATATGCGAAATAAATATTATATATCCCAAAACCATAATAAGTTATCGATTCCTGTACCATAATTACAAATAACTTTTGTTACAATAATTTTAATTGCAATGAGCCATCTTTCTGTGAAAACTTATCCTCAAGAGCCCATCGATACATGTGTTATTATTGTCGACACTTCACAAAGCAGTACTAAATGGCATTGTTTTATATTAGTATTTCAAATTCAATTATGGGGCTATGATTTGTTGGTAATATCTCATAAATGATTTATAATACTACAAACAAAAATAAAATGTTAATTTTTATTTTATTTTTTAAATTAAAAGGTTGATAAATTTTATAAGCAGAAATTTTAACGTCCATATAAATTTAAAAAATTATAGAAATTAATTAAAATATAATTTTATATTAAACTATTTTTGTCTTTATTAGATATAAAAATAATTAGTATATGAGTTAAAAATAATCATATTTGGAAAAACATGAAACAATATTATTAGTCATAGAGATATATCCCACTTTACTGTGGAGGTTTTTATTAAGTTTTGTTACAATCCCATGGGCCACCAAATGCCCAAAAAATCATAACCCATTTAATATGACATTTTTTAATTAATCAATCTAATTAAAAGGGAAAAAAAACATAACTACTTTAGAGATAAATATAAACTTTTGATTATGAATATTCTAGTATATTACATATAAGTTAAATATATATCATCCTCCTAATAATTATTCATAATTAAATTAAATTTCTAAAATATCTACTTCAAAATAACCAACCATATTGACATAAATATAAAATATTTATTTAATATTAAAAATAATTATTATACAATTTTAAGGCGGCAGCCAAGCCAGACACTAGATTGGTTTATGCGATCCCTTGCTTGTTGGACAAGGGACACACCTTCCTGTAGCGACCCCCTCTAGTTTTAAACCTATGACCTCTTAGGAGAAAACACATGCTCTTAGCCATTAGACACAAAGACATGCATTTTCGAAATAAAATTTTCCAATTTTTTATATCAAATAGATATTAAAGACATTTTTCTATTCAACCATAAAATAAACCTTATATCATATTATTAGATAATCTTACTAAGTGATCAATCTCTTAAATTTGTACTTGCACTTAAATATTCATCTTAAACAAATTTGGTAAGTGAATCATTCATTAAATCTCTTGAATCTCTAAATTTAAATAAAAAGATCCTTATAGTAAACTAAAACCATTTAATTTATCAAATAATATGTCATCAAAATCACATGTTTTTCTAAAATAAAATTATTTTTTCACGTCAATAAAATTATTTTTTCACCTTGATCCATGATTGAAACAACCCTCGTGAAAATTCCATGTAAAAATATATAAAGTCATGGTCAATGGGACATGTATTCCAAGCTTAATGTTGGGCAAGACAATCTAGGGGGTGTTTATTTCGTTTTTTATGGATTTGAAGTTGAGTGAGGTGGATCTCTGAAATAATAGAGTACATGGCCTAGTAACCCTTGAGCCAGACTATGGGTTGCAGTAAAACTGAATTTTTTGCTCCCTCGGATGGCCTAGGAATCCTTGCCAGTGAATGGCAGAATACACAGTAAATCCTAGAGGTGGTTTTCCCTCTGTTTGTTCTAGTCATTTCAGATTGGGATATGTGGTAAATCCTGGAGAGTGGGTCTCAGTTTAGGGCCTACTCATCCGGGTTTGGATTGGGATAAAGCTTGAGAGACTAGGACATAGGAAAATTCCTCATGGTGAAGGTGGAGAAATCTAGTGGCATTCATGCTTGTTTGGCCTAGTGATCAGGTGGAGATCATGGTAAAGCCTATTATCATGTGTTCATTATGTTGGCTTCGTGATCCAAGATGAATTACGGTAAAGCCTGGTTTTTGTTGATGAGGGTGAGGTGGTTTAGCTTCAGTATGAATTGGTTGGTTCTTTTGGTCTTTTTCCCACATTCATGCTTGGCATAGGGCACGGGGGTGAATGGGAGAGATTTGACTCAACCATTCGATTCTCGGGTGGAATGTGGAAGTCTCATCCCAGGTTTGGTTTTTGAATCATTAATGAAAGGTTATTTCTCCTTGTATTTCTATGAGAATTTTGATGGATTATAGGTGGTCTATATGGATGTACTTTCAAGAGCATTTGTGTTTTTATTACAATGGTTATATGTGTGTTTTATGACAACATCTATTTATAGCTCGCAACATGTTTTTAGTTGTAAATGAATGGATAATGTATGTATGTCCTAATATATGATAATGCAACAAATAACGTGAGGGAAAAATGGTTCATAGCGATTCCCAGATAAGTATGAGATCCCTACACTTAATTTAGTTGTCTACACCTCTAGGTTACATGTTGATGATATGTTTGAGGAAATGGTTTTCATGGCTAGTAGGGATATGATTAAGTTATTGTTCAACGTATTGCTTTTGCATCATTGTTTCCCTGTACTTTTACTGATTTTAAGCTATCACTCCATGCTGGGTAGTTGCTCAAGCTCAAGCACTGACAGAGTGGCTTAAATCCCAGGGTTGCTGGCACAAAACTAGCAATTTTGGTCCATGGTTGTTGGCAGGCAAGCCTATGAGAGTGACTTTAGGTTGTTGGTCACTCCCATGTCCATAGCATGAGAGCGACTATGGTCTAAGACATCCAGAACAATAGTGGGACCTAGGGACATGCTATATGAGTGGCTGACCTATCTCCTCAGGGTTTTGTTGATGATTTTGGATGGTTGTGTGTGATGTTTCCATCAATTCCACTTCATTAAAGTCACATACGAGGTCGAATCTAATCATAGTAACCTTTGTCTAATGTTTACTCAATTAGCATGGTTACTCAGTGGATATGAGAAGAAGGTGCTAACCTGATAAAATCATACCTTACAAAAAAATTCAAGCCCTTAAATAAAATCATGTTTTTGAAATCAACATTCTTTTATTTGGAATTATTTAATTTTATGAATTTCCACATCAAGCTAAATCATCCACCCTCGAGCAATCTAGAATTTATTTTTTCTTTGTGCTCTGAAGCAATGAGGTTCGCTAATTTATGAGGGAGAATGAATTATCCTAAATTGTGATTGACACATAGATATGTATAGTTTCAACTCCTTTTATATAAAATTGTAGAAATCTCACAATATTCTTTATAACTGCAAAAATCCTGCCGCAAGTATAATACAATATAATATGTTGTATGTTTATTATATGTTCAATGGTGGTAAATTTCATCCAAATACGACATTCATTCTCCAATGCAATTTTGCAACCACCAAAAGTTCAATATGATTTGATTTACATATTACCCATAGCTTAAAATTGAACCAATTCATTTTTTCACATGAAACCAATCTCTCTCACCTTTATAATATAAAGATCACATAGAATATTAAAAGCAGATTGGATTATCTAGAAGTAAATCGTTTCAGAATTTTTAAAATATTTGCCACCAACAAAATTTATCCTTATAATTTGATATAATTAACAAATAAATAAAATGAAAATATTTTTTTATAAAATTTTCATGTTTTTCTTCTTTCATTTTCTTTGGGCTAATGCTAACATATTTGTGTTATTAGCCCTTCAACGCACCATCCCGTAATGATTTCTATGTAATCAAATCAAATTTAAACTTAGTATCAAGGATTTCAACAATGCATTAACCTATAATTTTAATAATTTTAAAAAGTTAAAGTAGATATGGTAGGGACTTAAGTCTTGTAATTTATAACGAGTGGGATCATTGTTATTTAAATTGTATTTTTATTTGAAGGCATTTCTTTTTCACCTTTTATTTCCTATACATACGGTATAAGTCCTGGAATTTCATTAACGGTAAGAAAACGCTAAAACGTTTTAAATGAGTTAATCTCCTATTCACTGAGGTTTTATGTTCTTTTGAATGTTGACGTCTTTGTCGGCATCTTCTTTTTCTTTCTCATAATGTTTGACTTTTAGCTTTTATAATGGAATTACATTGTTTGTGATATAAGAGTATTTTATGGATATCTCTAAAATGTAATTTTTTTAGGTTTACGAAATCTCTAGAGTTTCTAAATTATATAAAAAATTAAAATAATATATAATAAATATAAATAAAATATATATATATATATATATAATTTTATATACGAAAAAGTTACAGTAGGTTTTAAAAAAGAAGATTGTTATTTATTTTTTTCCAAAATTCTAGAAAAGGAATTATTTCTGGGGATGTTTAGATGTTTTACAATAAAAAAAGAATGTAATATAATTGTTGGGTAAGCAATAAAAAGGAAATGTGTCAATCTCCTTAATAATAAAATTGTGAATTATTTTGGGTTTTAGATTTGAATTATAGTTTCTTGAGATTTTATATCTAAGTATTGATTTGTAGGGCATTATTTTTGGATTAGAAGTTATAAATATATATATTATTTGTTTCAGTTTTTTTTGTTTTTACAACATTATTTAGTTTTAGTTTTCTGGATGTAACTTATTTTGTTGCACTTTGCTGGTATCAAAACAAGGATTATGCAATGGTGTTAGAGCATGAATGTGTAAGTGTGAATCATTGAACCATGTATAGGTTGGAAGTACCATTATCACAAGTCAATGATGACAGGAATCGAACATTTTTGGAACTATCTAAGGTTGTGACTTAAAGCTAATTATACATGGATTTACATTATGGATGTTGTAGAATGCAACATAAACATGGTAAGCACACTGGAAGGTACACAATATTGTAAAAGATATGGATATTAAAATGAAGATATTAGTAAAGGAAGATGTCATAAATAATGACAAAGAGTTAGTTGGGCTAAAAAATGATTGAGTATTTTGATGACACTATTAAGAGAGAGTTTGAATCATGGTTGGAAGCTTAAAAAAAGAGTTAAATGGCTTATCTCGAGAATATATGCAAGGCAGTTTATACACAAGGTGAAACTCTGGATTAAAAGAGAGGGAAAACGCAAGATAACTGCATATGGACAGTGGACACAGATCCATAAAACATGATGTTTTAATTGTGTGTTTATGCCAGGTGTCCAGGCTATCCAATTTATCAAGAGGGACAACCACTAAAGTATATCATAAAGGAAAATAAAAATGTATAATTTTCTCAAGTAGGCAAAAATAAAAAGGATAGAGGAAATAAAATCTTAGCATGTGGAATGAACTGTAGCAACTTTGTGACACGGAAAGAGAATGCAAATGTTGAAGCAAAAGCACAAACTATAGATGTAATGTTAATTAACTAGTGTGAGGAATTAAATCTTTTGGAATTGTGGATAAATAAACCAAATATGGATGAAAATTATACCATAAGGGTAGACACAATAGATGAATGAGATAACATGATGAAGCAATTGACAAAGGATGTAGAGGATGAATCCTTGGCAAAAATCTTGATGAGTTTTTATGTAGGAAAAAAACAATGACTCCAAGATAACAATGTAAACCAACAAGGAAAAAATATGGATTATGATTTGGATGAATTATGGAAGCTTCTACTGAATATCCCTAGGTGGAGGTATAATGATGTAAAGAATGCAGGCAAAAATAAAATACATTTGGCTACAATGGCTTATGTAAGCAAGGAATGTGGACAACAACAACATAAAATATCAGATACAGGTAAAATTTAGGAAGGATGGAGATGAATTTTTTGTATCCTAGGAGTCTGATGTAGGAGAATCTCAAGGAAGGATGGAGATGATTTTTGCGTATCCTAGGAGTCTGATGTAGGAGAATCTCATTCGTATCTTCAAAATGCAATTTTCTAAGTCTAGGAGGTTTCTAGAATTTTTAGATTATGTAAAAAAAAATTAGAAGCAATATGTAATTGAAAAAAAAATGTTTAAGAAGAACTTATGATAGGTTCCAAAAATCAAGAGGATTTTTTTGTGTCTTCCATCAAAAATCTAGGAGGAGAATTATCTCTTGGGAAACCTAGATATTTCCTTCCTTAGGAATAAAAAGGAATGTAATTTTCTTGATGTGTTTCTGAATATTGGTTTGTAGAGCATTATTTTTGGTATGGCAAGTTCTAAATTAATATTATTTATTTCAATTTTATTGTTTCTACAACATCATTTAGTTTTAGGTTTGTGTGTATCTTTTTTTGTGACACTTTGTCATCAATATAGTTTATGAATAATCTATGTAGCTTTATTTTTTTAAATATGTTTTAAATGTTTCATTTTTTTTCCTTAGTTTTTATAATCAAACTATATTGTTTATTTAATATATAGTTAAATTAGTATGTAAAGGTGAGCCTTTTCTCTCACAAACACCAAATTCTTAGTTACCAGTTTGGTGTTTGATTTGGCTATGAATTTAGAATTGCATTAATATTATTAACCTCCATCTTTTCATTTTTTTGAAAGTGTTTTAAATGTTATGTTCCTTTAAAAAAATCACAAGTACAAAATTAGAGGGGAATAAGGTGGGCACATATTTATCAATTTTATTATTATGAAAAAGTAATGATGTTAATATTACCATATTTTTGAAGGTTTTTTATATTCAGTCAGAGCGCTAACGGGAGATGAGAGCGCGCGCAGGCGTTTTGAAGTTTTAGGGTTTCCTGACAGGAAGCCTGCGGCGGCAGAGCTCCTGCTCTGCATCTTCAGAATCGATTCACCGCTGCCAGTACTCCAGGATGTAAGTAGATCAGGCGGTCCCAATGATACCCCCACTGGGGGATGGGGCAGTCCTTAAGCCCGACGATGGACGCCAGCAAGGACCAGAAGGTAATGCAAATCCAGATTCAGCGAATCAAGGAAAATCTGCTCAGGAACCACAGACAGACGCCGATCATCAAGGCTCAAATGAACATCAAAAGGTTAGTTCGTCCACCTGTAAACCCGTTGCCGCTCATAGGCCAGAAGTTGAACTGCCTAGTGAAAGAATAAATGGAAGAATACAATACATGCATGATCATGCGCTCATAGGGAAATTTTTGGGCTTCTGGCCAAATGAAAGAGCTCTAAGAGGTTGGATAAATCATAAATGGAAGCCCAAAGGAGAAATAACCCTGCTCCTAGGGCCCAAAGGTTTCTTTACAGCTATCTTCAACTGCTTGGAAGATAGAAATAGAGTATTTGATGGAGGGCCTTATTTTTTCAACTTAGCTAGGCTCTATCTCAGACAATGGGCAGCACGTTTTAATCCAGATAATGAAGACCTTAGCTATGCGCCGGTATGGATCCGTCTCTACTCGTTGCCATGGGAATATTGGGATGAAGATTCTCTAAAGTCCATTGGATCAATGATAGGAGATTTCATTAAAGTTGCTGAAGAAACCAAAACGGTGAAACCCACCACATATGTCTCCTACGCTCGGATCTGTGTTTACATGGATCTAAAGCAACCTCTGCCGGACACTGTCAGACTTTTCCATGAGGATCATGACTGGGTCCAAATGATTGATTATGAACAAGTACCATTTCGATGCAGAAAATGTCATGTGATTGGCCATTTATTCCGAGATTGTCCCCTGAATAAGAAAGAAGCAACACCACTGAATCCTGAATCCCAGCAACAGAATGGCTTCACTAAAGTGACCAACCGTAAACGAAGCAACAAGAAGACGAATGCTCCTCCAAAACCCCCACCAGGGGAGAACCATATTCCTTCTACCAGTAATAGTTTTGAAGCGCTAGCAAAAATGACATCGCCAGATGAACTCAGCAAGGAAAAGACAACTCACGAAACATCAGCGCCGGAGAAATCAAGCCCGTCTCAGCAAAGTGAAAAAAATCCACAGATCTCTGATCCCGGAAGCAACCCAGAAATGGATATCGACAAACCTCTGCAGAGTAAAGACAAAGGGAAGGAGGTAGAAGACCATGAGCAAGAAACTCAACCCATGGAAGATGATAGTGAAACATTTGATATAGGGCAACTGGATCTCATCGGAATGGAACAAGCTTGCAAATTAGGGAACTTTGAAAAGATCCCAGAAGCACAAGTTGACAACTTGGTGGAAATATTAAGCAAGGCACAAAAGAAGTACTCCCTTGGAATACAAACTGGAAGCAAATGGGATGGCAAATTTGCTTTTAAAGACAGTAAAAAAAGAGGCAGGAAAACAGAGTTGGAAAGAACTATCAAGCTTGGAGCAATTCTAGTGGGGTCTGGCAGATATGCCAAACTCACTAAGTACTTCAACACCA
>APFE030276922.1:68801-103260 GCA_000404065.3 Pinus taeda
ACGAAAAAGTTACAGTAGGTTTTAAAAAAGAAGATTGTTATTTATTTTTTTCCAAAATTCTAGAAAAGGAATTATTTCTGGGGATGTTTAGATGTTTTACAATAAAAAAAGAATGTAATATAATTGTTGGGTAAGCAATAAAAAGGAAATGTGTCAATCTCCTTAATAATAAAATTGTGAATTATTTTGGGTTTTAGATTTGAATTATAGTTTCTTGAGATTTTATATCTAAGTATTGATTTGTAGGGCATTATTTTTGGATTAGAAGTTATAAATATATATATTATTTGTTTCAGTTTTTTTTGTTTTTACAACATTATTTAGTTTTAGTTTTCTGGATGTAACTTATTTTGTTGCACTTTGCTGGTATCAAAACAAGGATTATGCAATGGTGTTAGAGCATGAATGTGTAAGTGTGAATCATTGAACCATGTATAGGTTGGAAGTACCATTATCACAAGTCAATGATGACAGGAATCGAACATTTTTGGAACTATCTAAGGTTGTGACTTAAAGCTAATTATACATGGATTTACATTATGGATGTTGTAGAATGCAACATAAACATGGTAAGCACACTGGAAGGTACACAATATTGTAAAAGATATGGATATTAAAATGAAGATATTAGTAAAGGAAGATGTCATAAATAATGACAAAGAGTTAGTTGGGCTAAAAAATGATTGAGTATTTTGATGACACTATTAAGAGAGAGTTTGAATCATGGTTGGAAGCTTAAAAAAAGAGTTAAATGGCTTATCTCGAGAATATATGCAAGGCAGTTTATACACAAGGTGAAACTCTGGATTAAAAGAGAGGGAAAACGCAAGATAACTGCATATGGACAGTGGACACAGATCCATAAAACATGATGTTTTAATTGTGTGTTTATGCCAGGTGTCCAGGCTATCCAATTTATCAAGAGGGACAACCACTAAAGTATATCATAAAGGAAAATAAAAATGTATAATTTTCTCAAGTAGGCAAAAATAAAAAGGATAGAGGAAATAAAATCTTAGCATGTGGAATGAACTGTAGCAACTTTGTGACACGGAAAGAGAATGCAAATGTTGAAGCAAAAGCACAAACTATAGATGTAATGTTAATTAACTAGTGTGAGGAATTAAATCTTTTGGAATTGTGGATAAATAAACCAAATATGGATGAAAATTATACCATAAGGGTAGACACAATAGATGAATGAGATAACATGATGAAGCAATTGACAAAGGATGTAGAGGATGAATCCTTGGCAAAAATCTTGATGAGTTTTTATGTAGGAAAAAAACAATGACTCCAAGATAACAATGTAAACCAACAAGGAAAAAATATGGATTATGATTTGGATGAATTATGGAAGCTTCTACTGAATATCCCTAGGTGGAGGTATAATGATGTAAAGAATGCAGGCAAAAATAAAATACATTTGGCTACAATGGCTTATGTAAGCAAGGAATGTGGACAACAACAACATAAAATATCAGATACAGGTAAAATTTAGGAAGGATGGAGATGAATTTTTTGTATCCTAGGAGTCTGATGTAGGAGAATCTCAAGGAAGGATGGAGATGATTTTTGCGTATCCTAGGAGTCTGATGTAGGAGAATCTCATTCGTATCTTCAAAATGCAATTTTCTAAGTCTAGGAGGTTTCTAGAATTTTTAGATTATGTAAAAAAAAATTAGAAGCAATATGTAATTGAAAAAAAAATGTTTAAGAAGAACTTATGATAGGTTCCAAAAATCAAGAGGATTTTTTTGTGTCTTCCATCAAAAATCTAGGAGGAGAATTATCTCTTGGGAAACCTAGATATTTCCTTCCTTAGGAATAAAAAGGAATGTAATTTTCTTGATGTGTTTCTGAATATTGGTTTGTAGAGCATTATTTTTGGTATGGCAAGTTCTAAATTAATATTATTTATTTCAATTTTATTGTTTCTACAACATCATTTAGTTTTAGGTTTGTGTGTATCTTTTTTTGTGACACTTTGTCATCAATATAGTTTATGAATAATCTATGTAGCTTTATTTTTTTAAATATGTTTTAAATGTTTCATTTTTTTTCCTTAGTTTTTATAATCAAACTATATTGTTTATTTAATATATAGTTAAATTAGTATGTAAAGGTGAGCCTTTTCTCTCACAAACACCAAATTCTTAGTTACCAGTTTGGTGTTTGATTTGGCTATGAATTTAGAATTGCATTAATATTATTAACCTCCATCTTTTCATTTTTTTGAAAGTGTTTTAAATGTTATGTTCCTTTAAAAAAATCACAAGTACAAAATTAGAGGGGAATAAGGTGGGCACATATTTATCAATTTTATTATTATGAAAAAGTAATGATGTTAATATTACCATATTTTTGAAGGTTTTTTATATTCAGTCAGAGCGCTAACGGGAGATGAGAGCGCGCGCAGGCGTTTTGAAGTTTTAGGGTTTCCTGACAGGAAGCCTGCGGCGGCAGAGCTCCTGCTCTGCATCTTCAGAATCGATTCACCGCTGCCAGTACTCCAGGATGTAAGTAGATCAGGCGGTCCCAATGATACCCCCACTGGGGGATGGGGCAGTCCTTAAGCCCGACGATGGACGCCAGCAAGGACCAGAAGGTAATGCAAATCCAGATTCAGCGAATCAAGGAAAATCTGCTCAGGAACCACAGACAGACGCCGATCATCAAGGCTCAAATGAACATCAAAAGGTTAGTTCGTCCACCTGTAAACCCGTTGCCGCTCATAGGCCAGAAGTTGAACTGCCTAGTGAAAGAATAAATGGAAGAATACAATACATGCATGATCATGCGCTCATAGGGAAATTTTTGGGCTTCTGGCCAAATGAAAGAGCTCTAAGAGGTTGGATAAATCATAAATGGAAGCCCAAAGGAGAAATAACCCTGCTCCTAGGGCCCAAAGGTTTCTTTACAGCTATCTTCAACTGCTTGGAAGATAGAAATAGAGTATTTGATGGAGGGCCTTATTTTTTCAACTTAGCTAGGCTCTATCTCAGACAATGGGCAGCACGTTTTAATCCAGATAATGAAGACCTTAGCTATGCGCCGGTATGGATCCGTCTCTACTCGTTGCCATGGGAATATTGGGATGAAGATTCTCTAAAGTCCATTGGATCAATGATAGGAGATTTCATTAAAGTTGCTGAAGAAACCAAAACGGTGAAACCCACCACATATGTCTCCTACGCTCGGATCTGTGTTTACATGGATCTAAAGCAACCTCTGCCGGACACTGTCAGACTTTTCCATGAGGATCATGACTGGGTCCAAGTGATTGATTATGAACAAGTACCATTTCGATGCAGAAAATATCATGTGATTGGCCATTTATTCCGAGATTGTCCCCTGAATAAGAAAGAAGCAACACCACTGAATCCCGAATCCCAGCAACAGAATGGCTTCACTAAAGTGACCAACCGTAAACGAAGCAACAAGAAGACGAATGCTCCTCCAAAACCCCCACCAGGGGAGAACCATATTCCTTCTACCAGTAATATTTTTGAAGCGCTAGCAAAAATGACATCGCCAGATGAACTCAGCAAGGAAAAGACAACTCACGAAACATCAGCGCCGGAGAAATCAAGCCCGTCTCAGCAAAGTGAAAAAAATCCACAGATCTCTGATCCCGGAAGCAGCCCAGATATGGATATCGACAAACCTCTGCAGAGTAAAGACAAAGGGAAGGAGGTAGAAGACCATGAGCAAGAAACTCAACCCATGGAAGATGATAGTGAAACATTTGATATAGGGCAACTGGATCTCATCGGAATGGAACAAGCTTGCAAATTAGGGAACTTTGAAAAGATCCCAGAAACACAAGTTGACAACTTGGTGGAAATATTAAGCAAGGCACAAACGAAGTACTCCCTTGGAATACAAACTGGAAGCAAATGGGATGGCAAATTTGCTTTTAAAGACAGTAAAAAAAGAGGCAGGAAAACAGAGTTGGAAAGAACTATCAAGCTTGGAGCAATTCTAGTGGGGTCTGGCAGATATGCCAAACTCACTAAGTACTTCAACACCAACTTAAACCCTTCCCAATGAAGTTAATATCTTGGAACATAAGAGGGCTCAACAGCCCCAGGAAAAGAAAACTCCTCAAAAACTTGATCATGGAAGAACAACCAACAATCTTTTTTCTCCAAGAAACTAAATGCTCTCTAAACTTTATAGAAAGAGCAGCGGCTAAAGCATGGGCGGGAAGCCAAGTAACAGCAGTGGAAGCACAAGGAGCCTCAGGAGGTCTTGCAATTCTTTGGGATGCCAGAAAGATTCAGTTAACTAATATTCATGCTCATAAAAGCTTCATTCAGGCCTGTTTTCATCTCATAGGTACCAACATTCATGGACATTTAACGAATGTCTATTTTCCCCAAGAAACGCAGCAGAAAGCAGATATTCTAAATTCAATAGCCAGGCTCAATCGGGACAGAGTACATCCGTTGTGGGTAACCGGAGGTGACTTCAACATGATAGCTAACTCAGAAGAAAAGATAGGAGGACGCTGTAGACCCAACAAAGACGGAACACTTCTAAAGGACTTCATTCAGAGCAACTGGCTCATAGACCTTCCTACAGCTAATGGCCTTTATACTTGGACGAACAAAAGGATTATTCCCATGCAGATTGCGTCGCGTCTGGACAGGTTCCTGATCTCTGACAATGCTATCCATGTGGGAGGTGAATTTACAGCACACATCATCCCTTTCTCAGGTTCCGATCATTGGCCCATAGAAATGAATTGGAAACGACCAGGCAACAACAGCAAAAAACCTTTCATATTTGAAGCATTCTGGCTTTCTCATCCAGAATTCAAGGATTTCATAACTACAACTTGGCAAAACAGCGACCCCACAGAGCAATCCAAAATGGCCAGATTTCAAAAGAAATTGAAGTTCTTAAAAGGAGAAATCAAGAAATGGAATACAAAAAATTTTGGCAACATCTTTAAGGAGAAGGAATCAATCCTTCAGGATCTCAAATCCATCCAACAAAGACTAATCTTAGAAGGACGAACAGAGGAGTTGGCGCACAAGGAACAAGATCTGGAAAGTAAATTACAAGAACGAGAGCAACAAGAGGAAGTTCTGTGGAGACAAAAATCTCGCATCAGATGGCTGAAGGAAGGTGAGAAGAATACCAAGTTTTTCCATAGAACCACAGTGCAACGAAGAATGCACAATCAAATCTCTCAGGTTACAAACGCTCAAGGCGATAAACTGGAAACCCAGGAGGATATAGAAAAGGAATTCCTCAATTATTTCAAAGACATGAGCCAAGAGCCAAATATCAACAGAGATGAAGCCATCAACAACATATCCAGGAATATACCGCGCCTAGTGTCTGAGGATCAAAACACCCTGCTTCTTAAACCCATCAGTCTTCAGGAGGTGGAATCCGCTGCAAAATCTTTAAAAGCTGGCAAAGCTCCAGGTCCAGATGGTTTCTCTTCAAACTTCTTTCATCACTTCTGGGAACTAATTAAATGGGAGGTTTGGCAAGTGGTAGAAGAGTCTCGAAGCCTACGATGGATGTATCCAGGTCTCAATGCCACCTTTATAGCCTTGATCCCTAAATCGGAAAACTCCAGCACCCCCGACAAATTCAGGCCCATTGCTTTATGCAATATTATCTACAAGATTGTCTCTAAAGTGGTGGCTGTAAGACTAAAACCAATATTGCCAGGCATCATCTCCCCGGAGCAATCAGGATATGTTGAAGGACGGCAAATTACTGATGGAATAATTCTTTCGCATGAAATCATACATTCTCTAAAGCTCGCAAAAAAACCAGGTATGCTTCTAAAAATTGATCTTTCCAAGGCTTTTGACAGCATAAGCTGGGTGTACATGGAAAAAATTTTGAGTGCTTTTGGTTTTGCTTTTCCTTGGATCCGTTGGATCATGAATATGGTCTCTTCCTCCTTCTTCTCCATTCTGATAAATGGGATTCCCTCTGCCACTTTCCGCCCCTCTCGAGGATTGAGGCAAGGCGATCCCCTGTCGCCCTTCTTGTTTATAATTATGGCAGAAGGATTGGGAAGAAGCCTTCAAGCTGCTCTTCAGTCCGATGCTCTCAAAGGCATCTCTCTCCATGGCGCGCCCACTGTTTCTCATCAGCAATTCGTAGACGACAATATGATCTTTGGCCACCCCTCTGTTCAAGAAGCCAGAGCTCTCAATTCTCTGCTTAACATCTTCTCCACTGCTTCAGGGGCTTGAATTAATAGGATCAAGTCTCAGATCTTCTTTTTTAATACCCACCCGACCACTCAGCGATCCATAGCGCGAATCCTGGGATTCTCCATTGCGTCCTTACCTTCCACTTACCTTGGCGCCCCTCTCATTGAGTCAGCTAGGAAACATTCTTCCTGGACAATCCTTTTGGAAAAGCTGGAAAATAGGCTTCTGCTCTGGACTCACCGCTCCCTAAACATGGCAAGCAGACTTGTGCTCATTAAAGCTGTTTTACAATCCATGCCTCTTTACTTGTTTTCTATTCTGGCAGCGCCAAAGTGGGTTCTAAAAGCCATCAAGAAGCTGCAGCGTAACTTCCTGTGGGGCAGCTCTGGTTACAACAGGAAATGGGCGTTAATTAAATGGGAAAAAGCATGCCTCCCTAAGAAAGTGGGAGGAATTGGCCTCAGAGATCCTGAACACAACAATGCGATCATGGGAGCAAAAATTTGGTGGAAATGGCTAGCGTTCCCAGAAACATTATGGGCAAAATTCTGGTCTGCCAAATATACCAGCAATCTACCTCTTGAGGAACGTATAAGAATGACAGAAATTAGCAAAGGCTCAATTATCTGGGGTTCTGCGATCATGCACAGAAATCTAATACAAAGTCATAGTTTCTGGGAAGTGAAGGACGGGAGCATTGCGCGTTTTTGGATGGATTCTTGGCAACAATCCCCAAGCCTCGCCAAAGTCATTCATGGAATCCCTGATCACCAATTGCACCAACAGGAAAAGGTAAATCAATTTTGGCAGGAAAATGGAAACTCAGACCATAGGGTCTGGAGAAAAACCCAAGAGTTGATCCCAAACAGTACAGAAGATACCCAACATTCCCTTGCTGAAGAGCTCCAAAAGAGACAAATCCTTAAATCGACTGAGCAGGACAAATTAAGGTGGGGTTATGAAGAGAAAGGAACCTACACGACCAAAGAAGCCTATCACATTATTATCAAAGATCAGCTCATCAAAGACAAACTTTGGGAAAAAATATGGAACCCCCCGATCTGGCCAAAAATATCTACATTCCTCTGGCTACTCTCCCACAACAGGATACTCACTTGGGACAATCTCAGAAAAAGAAAATTCGAAGGACCCTCTATATGCTTCAACTGCAAAATGGAGGAGGAAACAGCTGTGCATCTTATGCAATTATGCCCTCTTAGCAGGCAAATATGGGAGAAAGTCACCTTTCGCTGCCAAAAGGAAGGACGCGAGATAGGAAATGTAAATAATACTTTACGAAACTGGCCTCAGCACCCGTTTCAAAGCTGCATCCTAAATTCTCTATGGCAAATAATTCCTGGAATTGTTATGTGGAATCTCTGGAAAGAGAGAAACCGCAGAATCTTCAAAGACCACTCAATGGATGTGCAGCAAGTTTGGCAAACTATAGTCATGAATATACAGGAAACTCTATCTATCAAAAGCTGGTCTCAGGAGGATTTCCCTTCCACCAACAAGGAACAGGCAATTTGGAATAATTGGCAAATTCATTTAAGCTCAACCAACTTTCCTGCAAGAAGTAGCAATAAACAGAAGGATATTCCCTCTCACTGGTCCCCTCCACCTCCCAATTCATTTTTGCTCAACTTTGATGGGGCTTCCAAGGGCAATCCGGGAGCTACAGGATATGGGGGAGTTATCAGAGATCACACTGGACAAGTGCTTAAAGTTTTCTTTGGCTCCATTGGATGGAATACAAACAACGTTGCTGAACTCGAGGGATTGTGGCAAGGTCTCAACATTGCTCAAAAGGATAACTTCTTTCCCCTAATTGTGGAGGGAGACTCTCAGATCTTAATCAACATGGCAATTAAGATTCAACAAGGCACCGAGGCTCAGAAAATCAGTACAAGCTGGAGAATGGTAGCAAGGTTGGAGCTTCTTCAGTCCTGGATTAGGGACAACAAAGCTGCAACATTCAATCATATCAGACGCGAAGGAAACAAATTAGCAGATTTCTTAGCTAACATAGGAGCAGAAAGAGGAAAAAATCATTTTGAAGGATCCCTCCAAGGTATTGTACCAAGGAATGCATGGTACACCTTCCAGGAAATCTCAAAAAAAGATGTTCAGAGGCAGGTTCCAGACCACCCGGATGCGGGTGTTATGGTTTGACATGAATCGCATTAACGCCCCACGCCCAAGCCACATGGCTTCACGCTCCCGCCAGGTGGTGGCCATGGGTTTTGATAGCGTTTTGGGTGCCAGTACAAGCAGCGGCATTAAAAGCCCTTTAAGGCAGGCGGATTACCGAGGCTCTGAGGCCAGAACTTCTATCATGGCGCCTCCTTATTACTGTTCAGGTAAGCGACCCGGCTCCAGTTTTAATCCTGCGATTGCCCAGGGAATTGTTCAGGGAAATCCTGCGATTGCCCAGGGAATTGTTCAGGGAATTCCCATCCGCGTCGCCATCTCATGCCCAGTGTTCAGGATTGTGAGCTCTACTAAGACGAATGTGCAGGGGATTTGTGGTAGTTGCAGAATTGGTGGCAGGTATATTTCAGTCAATTTCTGTTTGCTCAGTTGTGTCAAGCTCACTTCGCCACTCATGGCTCCTCGCGGTGGTTATAAGTCGCCTCGCAGGGGAGGTCACTCTAGCCAGTCCAGTGGCACAAAACAGAGAAGACGGACCTGCCCGAAGAGGATTGTTCCCTTAGTGTGCGCTTCACCTCCCTTTGGTGCCTCAACACCTTCGCCTTCCGAGGATTTGGACAACGTGATCCAAATAGCTACTCTTTGCTATCATCGTCGGACCAACAGACCAGTGATCCGAGCTCGCATTACTGTCATCTTCGATGAGGAGGATGAGGTGGATGACAGTAGCAATCAGGATTCAGGGGAGAAAATGCCCACCACCTCTGATAATTCCTCCAAGGCTCAGGACACCTCCTACATCCCAGAGGTTCAAAGCCGAATGGAGGGTGACAGCACTGATTTTCCCTCGGCAGAGCAGGCGGAAGCTGCCAAAGAACTTCGCAGCCTCAAACGCAAAGCTCACATGGCCTCGGCTGAAGGCTCAATGAAGACTCAGATGGATTCTCATGGCAGTGGCATGCGAATTGAAGAAGAGGAAGACTCGCTGGACTACAAACTTTATCTCAAGCTGCCGCCTGGCTATGACAGCATTGAGGACGTCCCTGTTGGAGTCGAAGTTTCCTGGGAGCCCGACCCGATCCAGGCAGCTGAAGAAAGGAAGCAACGAGCTTTGGCACGCGAGGCTGAAGCGAAAAAGGGCAGCAGCAAATGACTATCAGCCTTTCTGGGGTAAGCCTGTACTCAGGCAAACCGCTTCTTTTGGTTTTTTCTCTGTTCAGTCCTGGTTCGATTGCTTGTTCTCTGAAGCTTCGCAGCTTTGTAAACTCGGTCTTTGATCTCGAGGTCGGATCCTTCTTGTGGGTTGCTGGTCTGTCTAAGTCTTGTGTAATTGGTCCAGGTTGGACAATTCCTGTTCCAGACATTTCTTTTTGAAGTTTTGTTTTTCTAGCTCTTACAAGCAGGAACATCAGATGTAATGAGAATTTCTTGATAGAGAGCTGTTCCATGGCTCTCAGAGGTGTATACCTCTTGTAAATATTTTTTCTCTTTTTTAATATAATAGTTCAGTCTTTACTTAGCAAAAAAAAAATATTACCATATTTTTACGACTATTTTAAAAAATAACAATATAATATGATTTTTTTATTATCTATCTATATATCTATATATATCTATATATATTAAATTTGGTAGTGTCCTCTTATTTTCGAGGTTATATGTCCATTATTTACCCGACAACAGGGAGGGTAGCACAAGATCCGAACTCAATATCTCTGATTCGGTGAAACTACATTCCTCCACTATTGCCATAGCACAAGATTTGAACCCAAGATCGATCTTTGATTTGGTGAGACTCCATTCCACAACTATCGCCACTTGAAATACCCCAAACAAACTTAATAATATTTATTTTAAAAAATAAAATAATCTTAATTTTTTAATCAATTTCATTATATTATCATCATTTTCTTTTCAATAATTATATTTAAAATCTATTTTTAAATATTATATTTAAATCTCACTTCTAATTTCATCCGAAACCAAATTAAATTAATACTACAAAATTTAAATGGATTTGTATAAACTATAAATATATTTTATAATTTAACACAATAATATAAAATTTTTGTATAATTATAGAAAATTTTAGGAAACTTTATATGTTTATAAAATTTTCATATTATATTTTATAAAGGTAATATAAATTTTTTGTATAATTATATAAAATTTTAGGAAACTTTATATGTTTATAAAATTTTCATGTTATATTTTATAAAGGTAATAAATTCTTGGCCATTATCGAAAAGTTAAGAAAAATTTTACCCTCATGTTAAGCAAAAAATATGCCGTGCTTTATACTTGAATTTTGATATTTATGCCTTTCTCAAGTGAACTTTGAACGTTTCTTTTGTTTGCAATAGATGTTTTCCTTTCATAATCCACACGATTTAGGAACGCTATTTATTTTAGTGAATTAATTTATTATAGAGTTATACATGAAATTTATAATGGGTTTGAAGTATATTTCAAAAATATTTTTGTTTGGTAAGAATTTGTTTTGGTATAATATTGGAAAATAAGTTAATGAGCGAAAATCTAAAAGTATCTAGTAAGAGTGAAAACTTAGTCCTTAAAAACCACTATAGTTAATTTTACATAATGTAATTTTCTTTAAATAATTGCGATGAATTCACTGAAATTCAAAATAAAAGTCAATAATATTTGTAAATTTTCCTATTGTATAAGAAGAAAAAAATAATTTTTTTTTCTCAGTAAAAGCTATTTCTATTAACTGGTAAACAAAATAATTTTACATGAGGTGGCAACTACAGGAGCTTGCCAGCCTAATACATTACAAAACTTCCCCATTACAGTAGAAACCGGGGAATCTCAAAAAACATACAGCCAACCTTGTTGGCTTTACAGACATGCAAAGAGAGATAGAACAGAAGACAAACATAACAACAGAGCTAAGATCCCGGGACCAAGAACCAGACATACACCACGGCGAGGAGAAACCCAAAACTGGACATTGCTTCCGAAGCATCCGCTAGAGAACCAAAAAGAGCGACCCAAAGTACCACTTGTTCATTTTTCCTCGTCCCCTTGTGTCTCCTCGGCCTGCTGACACGTGTCGTCCTGGCTGAGCACTTCTTTGTCACCCAACACGTTGCCCTCCTGCATCTTGTTGGTGGTACCACCGTCGGGGTCCATTACCAAATTAACACAGTCAACCAGGGGAGGGATTAAGGGTGGCGAATCGACTTGGAGAACATGTTTAGCCTCCCTTTTGACGTCCATGTCATTCTTGGCTGAGGAACGCTCACCACTGTGGGAGGAATTGAGGTTAATGCACGAAATGGGGGGAACCTGGTTAACTTCTTCAGACATGAGGATGGTGATCTGGGCTGAAATCAGAGGGCGGTTCAAATTGCTCTGGAATTTGAAATGAGTGGACTGAAAGGCACTATTTGGAATCGGATGGTGAGTGGGGTTGCTGGGAGGAGGATCCTCAGGGGAGGAAGTGAGATTAATGGTTGTGAGCAGCGGGGTGGGCTGAGGGCGAGCGGAGGGGAGCTTGTTGCTACCGGGTCGTTCACCCGAGCGGTTGCGTTTCCCTAGTCGCTTCATAATCCTGACCTTCGCCGAAAAATCAACAGAACCAGTTCTAAACCCAGAATTATGCCTCAGATGAACCGAGGGCACAGAACTGAATCGAAAAGCAGAGAAAAACATAATAGAAGCAGAAAACTGAGAGACAGAGCATATGTAGCTTATGTGACAACGAATGAACCACTTACCCCAGGCCATCGAAGGGTTTCCAGTGCGCAGCATAGATGTAGAGTGGAAGCGCTACCAATTCGAGCCAGAACTAGCTCGAATTTCCCCTCTGAGGCTAGACGCCCTCTCACCTTCACATTTAGTTCTCAAAACGAACTGAACAGCAAAATCCTGAACCAATGGAATGGTAAAATCACTGGGAGCCTCCATGTAAATAACCATCAGCAGGCTGCGTTGGGCTTCAGCCTCCATTAATGGCGTCGTCCTGCTCCAACCCTTGGCCATAAAAACATTGCTCCCGCCTCCAGTCGAGACCTGAGGCTCCACGCTGCGGAGAAGGTGGTTGTACGTGGCGAGGTGATGCTGCGTGAATGCCATTTATGGCAGGAGGATCACCCGGATCCGGGAGCGCTTCTGCAGGCTCAGGTTTTTCCTTTTGCATGAGATTGTTGAAATCAAGCAATTGGGAATCCAGTAGGAGTGTTGTAGGAGCTCCAGTCAAAAGAGGTCGACCAAAGTCCACTCCCACATTGGCAAGGAGGTCTGCAACTTTTTTCTCATCTCTTCTGACGTGGGTGAATGAGATCGCCCTATTGCCACTGATCCATCTCTCCATCTGCAATAGTCTCTGAGCCATTCTCCAACTGTTGCAAACATTGGAGGAGGGGGAACCCTGGAGAATCTTCGTAGCCATTTGAATAAGGATTTGAGAATCTCCCTCAACAATGATCGGAAAAAGGTTCCTTTCTTGTGCAATTAGGAGCCCTTTCCAAAGGCCTTCTAACTCAGCAGAATTGTTGGTATCTCAACCATGATATCCCAGGAAGATTATGATACTGTTCCCTTTGTGATCTCTGATAATTCCTCTAAATCTGGAGTGCCCAGGATTACCCTTGGATGCCCCATCGAAATTGAATTTGTACATATCTTTTGGGGGAGACGCCCACTTCCTCGGAGGTGAATCGTTAGGGGGCCTAGTTCCTTTGACTAACTGATCTTGCTTTCTATTGAATTCCCAATTGTTCCAAATTGATTGTTCCTGAGGGAGAGTGGGGAAATCCTCCTGGTACCAAGTTTTTAGAGAGATGGTTTCTTCAAGATTTTTCTTTATGTTTGTCCAGATCTCTTCCAGAGATTTGAATTGGTTTTTGAATATTCTGCCATTCCTCTCTTTCCAGATGGTCCAAGTTACAAAGCCTGGGATGAGCTTCCACATGTAATTGAGAATCTTTCTTTGATAGGGGTGGGGGTCCCAGTTGCATATAGTAGCCGTTATGTCTCCATTCGCTCCTGTCTCTTTCTGACATCGAAAATTTATATTTTGCCAGAGCTTATGCGCTAATGGGCAGTTATACCAGAGGTGTTCAATGGTCTCTTCTTCTTTTTTGCAATTGAAGCATATGGAGGGGCCAATGAAATTTCTTTTCCTCAGGTTATCCCAAGTTAAAACCCTTTTGTGGCAAAGGAGCCAGAGAAAGGTGGAGATTTTCGGCCAGATAGAGGAATCCCATATCTTGCTCCATATCTTATCAGGCCTGGAGTGATCTTTAATTAGAAGATTGTAAGCCTCTTTTGTGGAATATGTGCCTCTTTCTTCATAACCCCATCTGAGAACATCTTTTCCTTCTGAACATTGTATTTTCCTTTTTTCTAGTTCTGTGTCTAGAGTTTGCTGTTCTTGTGTCGTTCCATTAGCTATAATCTGAGATGCTTTGTACCATTTTCTGATGTCTTGTTGAGCCGTGATATTCCAGAGGTTCCCTACTGTGATGGGGGGATGGAGATCCTATTCCTCCGGTGCAATATTCGGGAAGAGGTCTCTTAGTTTGGGCGACTGTTGCCAAGAGTCGTCCCAAAATCGTGCTTGATCTCCTTCTTTAACCTCCGAAAAATTGTGCTGCTGAATGAGGTTCCTGTGAATTTTTGCCGAATTCCAAATAATTGAACCATTGCATAGCTCAGATATTCTAATAAGCTCCTCTCTGGGACAATTTCCCACATATTTAGCTGTCCATAAGGTGGTCCATGGAGAGAGGGAGCCTGAGAGCCATCTCCACCAGATACGAGCTCCCATGACCGCATTGCTGTGTATGGGATCACGCAATCCGATGCCACCTCCTTTTTTAGGAAGACATGCAGTCTCCCATTTGACCAAAGCCCATTTGCGGTGAAGCCCACTACTACCCCAGAGGAAGGCTCTTTGGATGGCTTTGAGCTCTTTGAGAACTCATTTAGGGGCTGAAAGAATGGAGAAAAGGTAGAGGGGCATGGCTTGAAGGATAGCTTTGATCAGGACTAGACGGCTTGCCATATTGAGGGATCTATGGGTCCACGAGGAGAGTTTGGCTTCCAGATTTTCTAGGAGAGATTTCCACGCTGAATGCTTCAAGTTGGAGGCAATTAGGGGGGAACCCAGGTACGTGGAGGGTAGCTTGGCTGAGGTAAATTTGAGGATTCTTAAAATGGCTGGTTGGATAGAAGAGGGGGTGTGAATAAAGAAGATTTGAGACTTGGACTGATTGATAGCTGCCCCAGAGGATTCTGAGAAGTCAGCTAAAAGGGATTTGAGCTGCCTAGCCTCCTGGACAGATGGATGCCCATAAAGCATGGTGTCATCCACAAATTGCTGGTGAGTAGCTGCAGGGGTGTTGTGGAATGAGAGACCTTTGAGGCGAGTAGCTTGTTGAGCATGCTTGATGCTACGCCCAAGACCTTCCACCTCTATGATAAAGAGGAAAGAGGAGAGGGGATCCCCTTGCCTAATGCCCGGGATGGATGAAAGGTTTCATAGGGGATGCCATTGATTAAAACCGAAAAGAAAGAGGAAGTTAGGAGGCTCATAATCCAGTGAACCCATGAAGCATTGAAACCAAAGGCCAATAAGACCTTTTCCATGTAGTTCCAGCTGAGGCTATCAAAAGCTTTTGAGAGGTCGAGTTTAAGAAGCATACCTGGCTTTTTGGAGGTCTTCAAGGAGTGGATGATTTCATGCGTGAGGATGATACCATCCGTTATCTGTCTCCCTTCCACGTATCCAGACTGTTCCGGCGAGATGATCAGAGGAAGCAGCAGCTTTAGTCTTGTGGCTATAATTTTTGAAATGATTTTGTAAATGATATTGCAGAGAGAAATCGGTCTGAATTTGTCTGGCTTTCAAGGCTTCTCAACCTTAGGAATCAGAGCTAAGAAGGTGGCATTTATTCCTGGAAACATCCATCGAAGTGAGTGCGATTCTTCCACTACCTGCTAGACTTAAATATTTATGAGATCCCAGAAATGATGTAAAAAATTGGACGTAAAACCATCCGGACCTGGAGCTTTGCCGGCTTTTAGTTGCTTAACTGTAGATTCCACTTCCTGAAGATCGACCGGTCTGAGGAGAATTTGATTGTGCTGATCAGATATGAGTTTGGGAATTTTGCTGGTGATATTTTGAATGGCTTGAGAATGGTCAATACCTGGTTCTTTGTGCACCTGCTTGAAGTGATTGAGGATTTCAGCCTCGATCTCTTCATGTTTTACGAGTTTAGCTCCCTGATCATTTTGAATGTGAGTAATATTGTTGTGCATTCTGCGTTGGATTGTGGTATTGTGAAAAAATTTGGTGTTTTTCTCACCCTCTTTGAACCACCTAATTCTTGATTTTTGCTTCCATAACATTTCTTCCTGTTTGTCTTTTTCCAATAGTTCTTTTTCCAGAGTTTTTTCCTGGTCAGCAAGATCATCGGATCTGCCCTGAGTGATGATTTTTTGCTGCAGTTGCCTCATATCCTGTTCAATGTTTGCCTTCCCGTGTAGAATATTGCCAAAAATGGTTCTATTCCAATATTTGATTTTGCCTTTGAGATGATTGAGTTTTTGTTGAAATTGGAACATTTTGGAACTTGGACGAGGATGATATCTATTCCATTCTGTGCTTATGAATTGATGGAAGTCAGGATGGGTCCGCCAGAAGGCTTCAAAGCGGAAAGGTCTGCGTATATTGTTCCCCGGTCGAGACCAATGTAGGGAAATGGGCCAATGATCTGAACCAGTGAAGGGCAGGATAGAAGCGGAAAAATCCCCTCCAAGATGAATGGCATTGTCAGAGAGAAGAAATCTATCCAACCGAGATGCAATTTGGAGGTTGTCGTCTTGTTTGTTATTCCATGTGAAATTGTCATTATTGAAGGGGAGATCAATGAGCCAGTTATTTTGAATAAAGTCCATCAGGAGTGTTCCATCCTGAGAACTTCTGCCCCTACCTCCTCTTCGTTCCTCCATTCTTGTGATCATGTTAAAGTCTCCACCTGCAATCCAAAGAGGAAATGTTATGTTTTGATTAAGTGCCGAGATGGAGTTGAGGATCTTTTATTTTTGATGAGTTTCCTGTGGAAAGTAAACATTAGTTAGGAGTCCATATTGATTGGTTCCTAAGATGTGAAATGTGCCTTGGAGAAAGCTCCTGTGCGCATGAAAGTTGGTGAGCTCCATCGCTCTCGAATCCCATATGATTGCAATGCCTCCTGAGGCTCCATTTGCATCAACTGCTGTATTATGACTTCCCGGCCAAAATTTATTAGCTAGCTTGTCCAGCGCTGTGGTGTGACACTTTGTTTCTTGCAAGAAGATAACCTGAGGGTTTTCTTGCTTTATCATGTTTTTGAGTAAACGGGTCTTCTTGGGGCCGTGAAGCCCTCTAATATTCCAAGAAATTAGCTTCATTGAGAAAGATTGATATCAGGACTGAAGTACTTAGTTAACTTGGCGTATCTGCCAGAATCCACTAAGATTTGCTCTACCTTAATTGTTCTTTGGAGGACAGTTTTCCTACCTCGCTTTTTGATGTCCTTGGCAATGAGTTGTCGATCCCAAGAGCTGCCTGTTTGGATACCTAAAGATTTTTTCCTTTGAGCTCTTGAAAGAACCTCTTCCAAGTTTTTTAGCTGTCCTGCCGGAATACTGTCAAAATTGTTGGTGGTGCATGCCTTTTCCAGTCCCGGGAGATCCAGATCCCCTATGTCTATTGTGTCTGTTTCTTCATCCATAAAGTGAGAGTAGTCTTGATCTTCCATTGGTTCTTCTTCTGTGCCAATACCTGATAGTGGATTCTCCATTGGTTTGTCTTGAGTATTCCTTGCCTCATCCTTTTGTTCTGTTGAGGTCGAAGCTTCCTTGCCCTTAGTATCTGATTGAACCCTGGTGGATCCTTCTTTTTTGCTATTTTCATCGCTCTTAGGTGCTGTTTCTGACAAGTTCATTTGAGTTTCAGATTGATCAGCTAGGGCATCAAATTTGTTGCTGGTGGATGGCTTTGGTTGACTGGATTGCGCTACTTTTGGTTTCAGGGCAGGCTTCTTATTTTCTCTCCGGCGACGTGCTACCTTGATGAATCCAGATCCATCAGAGACTTCCTGGTCCGCAACAGGGGAGGGTTTCTGAGTTAGAGGGCAGTCCCTGAATAAGTGCCCCAAGTCATGACATCATCGACAGCGAAAGGGCACATGTTCATAGTCAATCAATTGTAACCAGTTCTTATCAAAGTGAGAGAGGTTTACCGCATCTGGAAGAGGTTGGTTGAGATCCATATAAACACAAATTCTGGCATAAGATGTGTATGTATCTGTCTTCATTTCTTCTGTTGATTTGACAAACTCGCCTAGAGTGTTTCCTATTGCTTTCAGAGAGTCTTCCCCCCAAAATTCGTTGGGAAGAGAATACAGGCGAATCCAAACCAGAGCCCAACTGAGATCTACCGTATCAGGGTTGAAGCGCTCTACCCAACCTTTGAGAAATAGTCCGGCTGCGTTGAAGAAGTAAGGGCCGCCATCCAGGACCCTGTTTCGATCCTCCAAGCAGTTGAAAATAGCTGTGAAAAAGCCTTTTGGTCCTAGATGTAAGGTAATGTGCCCTTTGGGATGCCATTTCACGTTTATCCAACTTCACAATGCTCGTTTAGTCAGCCACATCCCAATGAACTTCCCTATGAGAGCGTGGTCTGACATGAATTATATTCTTGCTTCAATACTGTGTCCTGGCAGTTCAACTTGTGGTCGAATTGCTGCAACTCGTTTGCATGTCGCTGAATGAACCTCTCGCACTTTGTCACCATTCTGGTTTGTGTTTTCCTTTTCTGCCTGGTTCTCAGGCATTTCATTGTCATCTTGCGGGGGAGGTTCTCCGCCTACCCCCCACTGGTGTTCCATACGAGGCGTACCCACTGTTTTAAGGACAAAGATCTAATGCCGTCCTTGGCTACTGACTACAACAGTAGGTTCAGGTCTGTCGTTACTGCAATTGCAGAGGTACAGAGCCTGCGCTTGTCACAGGCGCTCAAACCCTAGCGGCCGCCATCAGAGCTCCATTCTCCCTCGGTCAAGAAGAAAAAAATATTATGATAAATATTCCTATCATATAAAAAAGAATAGCAAACATAAATTTAAATTTAATTTTTCATTTACAAAATCTTGTAATATATATATATATATATAAAATTTATCATTACCTATTAGAATATTTATAATTACTTTTAAAATATTTTCGATTTCAATGTAAAATGAAAAGGTTACTTCATTCAAATAATGCTCCCATCACTAATTTTTAGTAAAAATTATTTAACTCAAACACAAAATACTAAGTAGCAACTACATTGTTGCATAGTAGTAAAGTTAGACTTAACTCGCAAAATGCATCCCAAGGTGAATGTCATCACCCTACCCATTAATCACAGCGCACATACAATTGTATAAAACCACATCAGAGTATATTTAATCTTAGGCCTTCCACTCATTTTCCATTCATATGACTAGGGAGTAATTGCTTTGAGTGATTGTTTAATTCTAGCATATTCAAAATGAGACATGGATAGGATTTAATTCGTGTAAACTATTAAACTCCAAGAAGCTCATAAATTTTACAATATAATAGGCTTAAGCTTTCCTAAACTCAGTGACGTCAACTTATAATAAAATAGACCTCATGCCTCCCTAAACTTAATAACATTAACCTATCAACTAACTAGGTAACCATGCCATGATGTTGCTTCTATATAAATAAAAAATTTCCATATGAATAAACATCTCTAATGAACTAGCAACTTTTAGTAAATATATTATACTCATGAACCATAGCAACATTATTTGAAAATTCGATCCATCCAAGCACACTATACATGTATATTCAAATGCAATGATTTTCTTAGAACCTCAAATAAATTTGAAGCTATTAAATGATAATTTAAATCTTTAAAATGATTTATTTAGGATTGTAACAATAAAATTTTACTTAGTATAGCTGACTAAATAAAACTAGTTATTTATCTAAATTCTTGGTCATAGATTTGTTATACAAACGTTTTAGAGTAAACTACCAAACATTTCTAAAAATTAGATGCCAATAAATTTTTCATTTCACATTTAAGTAAATTAAAGGATTTCGCTATCCAAATTAGCATGGTTCTACAAATTATTAAACTTCAACAAAATTCAAGATCACAATTACAAATTGACTAAAAGGAAACCCATATAACCATAAAACATCTAAAAACACACATCAAAGAATGAGAATTACCTTAAAAAAACTAAAATAATTCACTAACAACACTAAAACAACTACCAAAAGAGAAACAAACCAAAATCCCAATAACCACAAAAAAACAAACTAGAGACCAAAAAAACTACCTAAAAATACAAAACAAAAAACCACCCATTGCTATATCCCTTATTAACCACCCAAACAACCACCACAAACCAATTAAAGCAAACAACCACCATAACACAATAGCCAAACTAGTGAATATAGGAGTGAACACACTAAAAAGATACCTATGATGAGCGGATGTTGCAGTGATTACACTGTAGAGGAACTTGTTGCATGAATAAAAACACTAGTAATACCTCACCACCCTTCCCACCAAACACAATAAACATAAAACAAAATTGGGCCACATAACATGTCAAAGCTTAGCACTTAATTGCCACTCGTACGACGAGAGACTAATCGCTTTGATCGATTGGGATATGATAAATGAACATTTGAATGATTCTTTTCACATTTAAATTTAAAATAAGTATGTTGAATTATGAATCCATCCCATTCTTTTCACATTTAAATTTAAAATAAGTATGTTGACACTATGAATCCATCCCAAAATACTGGTAGTACAAATAAGAAAGCCTTGAACAAGGTCGAAAACGACGGATGCAGCACATGATTTATCCCTTACAAGCCAAAAGCTGATAAAATTAGAAAAAACGTGTTCAGTTTATCCAAACGATGCAACGAAGATTTGAGTTTTAATTATCCACTGGATGCAACGAAGATTTGAGTTTTAATTCTGTGAGAAATAATGGTACTAAATCAGAAGTAAATTGTCAGTAGCACCACGTGGATGAGCTATAAATAAAATAGAAGCGATGGCTGAAAATGTCGAAATGCGTCTGGAGCTCTCCCTTTCTTTCATCGTCAACCTCTGCTCCTCCTGACCAACTTCTATGTCCGGCCCTGCTTCCATTTCTATTCATTGGATGCTGCGGCACCCCTATTTATATTTTTCTATTCTAGGTTTTTTTTTTTAAAGTTCGTGGGTTTTGGGACAGCGAGAAACTCGATAAGTACCACTCAACAAATAAAAACAGGTAAAGGTTTTTAGAAATGGTGGAATCATTCTCTAATGCGAGTTCTGCGTCCCTGCGAATGCCAGGTCAAGAAAGCGAAGACTATTCTTGCATTAATAGACAGATGACATAAACTTTTCCACTTCAGAGCCCAAGTGTGATTACTGTATCAATGAACATGATGACTCTTTTAGGCTTACTGAGATATTTCTTCTCATAAGAATCGGAAGCTACAGAACGGCAAGGTCGAGTTGGATTTGGATTTTTAACCGTATGGGTCAATTATGTAGCGAAAAAACATACAGCCTCCCATCCAAAATCCATAGGGTAATCACCAGGAGAAGAGCATGAATATGGACAAGATAATAATAACAGCATGTGGACAGCTTCACTAAAGACAAGATGATAATATCAGTATGTATGGTAGTGGCTAGCTGTCAATTATGCAATGTTCCAAGACTCTCTAAATACTTTTTCTTATTCTTTAAATAACTAATATATATATATAATCCTGGCCCGAACTAGACCAAGTAAAATGTTGTCCTGATCACGGGCTTAAAAAAAAATAATTTGATTCTAAGAAATATCAGTACTTTACTTTAATGAGTTTTAAAAGTTTTAAAGAATGTGTTGGGTTGTGTTATATTTTTTCCGCAATTAGTTTTTTAGTTAAATTGGGGGTTAAAGGGGGTGTTAGTCCTCTCTATAGGGTCAAAGCAATACTCCTATAGAATTTTTTTAGACCCATAGTTTTGTGTATGGTTTTCGCAGATGGTTTTGGGTACGATGTTTTTTGGTCCATAGTATTAGATGCTTTAGCATGTATATATATGTATTGTAACATTGAAAGGAACATAATGAAAAATCAATCTGATAGTCTCAATTTTAGGATCCAGAAAAATTTCTCTGTGTATATTTCTTTTATGTGTTATGCTCTCCCTATTATATATTTTTTATGTTTTAGAATTCGTATGCAGAGTTAGAATCTAAAGAAAAAAAGATGAAACATACTCTCTAAATAACATTTTAAATGCTTCCTCTATAAATAATCTACTCTGGGAGTGAAGCATTGTGCTTCGACACTCCCTCTCACCATAATTTCAAATATGAAGCTTATGTTGTATTTTAACACTTTTATCGATTCCATATCATACTAACCTATGAATATAGTGAAGGATATTACATTTCATTTAAGGATGTTTCATGAAGTTAGCTCTAATGTATAGGTCCCTTTAATACCATACTTCTTTCTTATCTGAATTCTTGTAAAATAAAACTTCTCAAGAACTGTTATTGAATTATTGAAATTTTATTAATAAAACTATACAATGAAAAACACATATGGCATGTCTTTTTCATGGAACTACATTTTGTAGAATGTTGTTTTTACAATATAACTACTCCGGATCATAAAAACCTCTGCCCATAGTGTACTCCATGCAAATTTCTAGTGTTTTTATTTCAAAATGTTTTTTAAAGGCAGTTTGGAAGTCTGGTTTGATTTGTTCGGTGTTTACATTTTTCTTTAAGGAGATTGTAGCTCCAAATGCTTAATGAAGAGAAAGATTATTTGGGTGGATATTCTAATGTTCATATTAATGTAGTTTAAAATAATGTGAGAAGAAAAATAAATATAAAATAATATACATAATGACAAGTATACATGATTTATCATAGAATACACCAATTCGTAAAAAGTTTTTAACAATAAATTTATTATTATATTTGACTTAAACGTACTCAATTCATTCAATACCTTGGCCATAACCAAATAATCTTTCCAGTGAACTTTGTCATGTTATAATGGAGAATTTGCAAGCCTTATAAAAGGTTTAAATACATATAATACCACGAGATTAATACCATGGGTCACTAGTACGAGGTGCTGAAAACCACCACTGTTGACCTAACAACCTTGATTTTTTAAGAAATCAATTTTACTGAACAATAACCCCTTTAAAATTGACTATGAAAATTCTTTGGATCTTATTCGAAAACCCTACTTTCTCTCCTGCCATATCATCTAGGTCTACATCTACACTTTGCTCGCAGAGATACCCAAGTCAAACCAAGTTTCATAGTCATATGACCATTTACATGTCATTTACAACTTTTCATATCTAAAGTAAGTTATTTTTTTTGTAATTGTTGTCGTGACACCTATGTCTTCATTCTCTATCATTAGGACCCTTACTCAGACTAGTTGTTCTCCTTATGCCACTTCATAGTGACAAACATCATTGACTTTGGTCTTTTCCTCCACATCTTCCTACTAAACCTGTGATCTCATGTCATCTCTAGGGTCATTGTCCATTCACTACTCTTGATCCCTTCACAACATAACCAAACATTATATTTTTTACTTCACCAAGTGATGGCTTCTTCTTTTAGGCCCTTCATTTGGATTTGACTTCGATATCACTTGTTACTAATTAAAATGATGCGAGAAGAAAAATAATTATAAAACAACACATACAGAAGCCATTCATACATGATTTATCGTGGAAAACCCCAATCAAGAAAAACCATATTATTATCATTCATTTAAACCTAGCCAAACCATATTATTATCATTCACTTAAACCTGTAGACTGACGCTCTAGCCTAGACAAGTGAGCCTTCTACTCAAATTTGGCACATTACAAGGAATAATTCTCAAATCTTTTATAAACTTTAGCTACACATAATATTATGAGATTAATACCATGAGTGACCAATGCTAAAACCATTATTGTCAACCCAACAACATCAAATCTTTCACCAAATCAAATTTACCTAACATTTAAAGGTAATTCAATCATAAATATTTACATTTTTTTTTTTTACAAAAATTTCATAATGCTCCCTAATATTTTCTGTCAATTCCATATAAGCGTTGTTCATTATCTCTATCATTTTCCTTTATTGATTGTGATGCAATATAAACTTAATTGTTAATCCAAACATTTTCTCTTTGGAATTTGGAAAGTGAAAAAATATATAATTTTTCAAATCAATTATTTATTAAGTGAAGGTAATTGATACATTGCATTACCATTTATATAATTATAATGTAATACCACTCTTTTGCTATATTAAATTAATGTTATTATTTTATTTATCTTTAACCTAAAATCTATAATTATATTTATGTACAATTTGGGTGAGTTGAGAGGTTAAGAATATGTTTGTCTAATATCTTCTCACTTGGAGTTTAGGTTGTAAATTTGTAGTTGGTTAAATGCGTTTGTTGTTTTAATTTTGAAAAATTAGTTGGAAATTAGTTATTAGTATTTATTATTGATAAACATTAAGTGTGGAATTGT
Organism: Pinus taeda; assembly: GCA_000404065.3. Taxonomy (NCBI): domain Eukaryota; kingdom Viridiplantae; phylum Streptophyta; class Pinopsida; order Pinales; family Pinaceae; genus Pinus; species Pinus taeda. Next base: position 92,769 of record APFE030276922.1, read on the forward strand.
AATTATTATGTTGTTAATAAAAATAGAGACATATGCAAATTTGTATAAAGCTACAAAAAAAAATTTGCAAGTTAATATTGGTTATTGATTACCCATTCATTAATTCCTAGGCATCTAATCTCAGTGATTGGATTAATTATGATTGTCCATATGATTGATCCATAATTTCCCTAAAAGACAGGATGTTGTCTTTGGAAGTTGTCTTTGGAAGTGGGAAGTAAACCTCATAAATGAGCTACTAATTACTTACCACACTAGTTAGGTGAAGTGAAGGTAGTTACCAAATACCAAATAATTGGTAAGGAAGGAATTACGTTTTGTCTTATTTTTGTATAAAAAGTAAGTAATGTTGAATTGTGAGTGCAATCCTCTACGTTTTCTCATGACAAGCTTATGCCTTATTTACCTTACCCAGCAAGTTCCTGGGCTTGGATGGTGAAGAGGTCATACTCATGTGCCTCCTTAACAAACATTTAAAAAGCTCCTATCAAGGCATATCAATAGATCGATGTCAAGCCTCAGGGTGAAATAAAGTGCAGGAAGTTTGTATTTCTTAGTCTTTAAATATTTTTGGAAATTTTAAGTAATTGGTTTGCTGATAGTTAAATCATTATTGTTTAGCTAATAATTAAATTATTATTGTTTCTTTCCTTATGCAATTTCTATCTAGAACAGAATTGGGAAAACATACTAAATCATTTCTTAGTTGCGCAAAAGCAGAGTCTAACTTAGTTGCATAACAAGAATTTGAGTTCTAGAAAATAAGAATTTGGAGTGCATTTTTACAAACTATATTTTGGTGACTGGTTGTTTTTTGTTACAAACAAGATAATAATGTGTGAGAAAGAAAAAATGGAAGCAACTTCAAAAACAAAAGGGAAATAAGAAATTAGTATTTCCAGGTGCATTCCTCAGTGAGAGAGAGATTAAAGCTAGTATCAAATCAGTTTTTCCAAGTGCAATAGGGAGAGATTCGAAAGGAAATAGACATTTTACTCACATTTCTCATGAAATAACAATGTTTCCTTCAAACAATAAATGTAGTGACAAAACCTATTTCATTGTAGATATTGAGAATAATTGTGAACCTCAACTGAATATCATAAGTAGACAAGATTTTTGTAAATTGGAACATACCGTTTAGAAATTAATTGAATCTTGTAACCAAATGCCCATAATAGAACTTTTTTGTGCTCTAGTAGTTTCTTCACTACAACCCACTTTCCACAATTGAATCAAGATTCACTATCTGCAACAAAACAAGTGCACACCATTTAGAAATTAACTGACTCTTGCAACCAAATTCCAAAACTATAACTTTTGTGTGCTCCAGTTCGATTGCAGTTAGTTGCTTCACTACCCATTGCCTACAATTGAATCAAGATTCACTATCTATAATTGAATCAAGATTGAATAGAATAAATTGTGTGCACAATAACACTATCTCTTTTGGAATTCATTCATTTACTTGGATTCATTTGTTGATTTGATTTTGCAGGTGGAAAGAAAACATAGAAGACTACTCAAGGTGTCCAAGGGTGGGTTGGAAAGGAAATCTTCACTGCAGGGAGCTTTAGAAAGCCCTTAGAAAGGATTTGGTAAAAGGCCCTGTATAAAGAAACAAAATTGCTTCATTGGGCTTCTCTGGGTTGCATGAACAACCAAACATGGACTGCATGAACAAGCAAACAGGGAAGCATGGACTACATGAACAAGAAAACCGGGGGTAAACCACCCAAGAAAGAAGCTGAAATGTTTATGAAAGATCGTATTATATAATATGCACATCACATTCTAATATCCAGTGTGAATAGGAGTGACTAAAGGGTAAAGTTGCAATGCCAAGACATGTGGAGGGGAGTTGTGGACATGTGGAGAGAGCTAGCTTCAAAAGAAGTGAGAGCTTGACATGTATGTAGCTTAAAAAACTTTGGATATATATGTAGTTTCGAACTTTGGGGGCATGTATGCAATTTCAAACCTAGGATAAACCACGCATATATGGCAGTCTAAAACTAATTTCAAACTTTGGATAAAAGTTGAAAAAAGCTACATGAGTTTTCAAGACTTTGGATAAAAGTTTGTTGGATATCTAAGGTGGCCTTGGGATAAGTGAAGGTTCCAATAAGAGGTCAAAATCAAAACATTCAATAAAATTTTTGTGAAGGGAAATTTGAACTTGAAATTTTTGATAAATTTTGGTAGAGCAGAAGAATTTTCGTTAAAAGACCGATTAATGGTTGGTCAATAATCTAGCAATAGCTAGAGTACCTTCACTACCTTTGGCAGGGACTAATAATAAGGTTCAATGCTACCGAAGCTTCTTAGGCAAATTTCTTTAACTTTGGTCAATCCTCTAGCGATAGCTAGAGTACCTTCACTACCTTTGGCAGGGACTAATAATAAGGTTCAATGCTATTGAATCTTCTTAGGCAAATTTCTTTAACTTCTTCCTAGCGAGAAGCAAAGGTCATATAAATCACATAAAAGAGATGAAAGTACATGCTTTCCCTTTTTAAAAATAGCTAAAAACTTAATTTAATAATATAAAAAATGCATTGCCATCCTTAACGAAAGATTTGTACTATGTAGGATGATGGTAATTGTATATATTTTTTGTAAATTTTATATTATAATATGGTATTTATATATTTTTTTATTAAAATTAGTATTATAATATAAATTTTAATTAGATAAAAATAGATTAAATTTAAATATTTAATTTTAAATATAAATATATATTTAAATAAATCATATATATATTCTTTTTCCTGAATTCCTTAAATTACAGCTAAAATTTGAAATATACAGTAACCCAAATTTTTATCTTTTAATTTTATATTTTCACTGATATTTTGAAAAATAATTTAAAATATATATTCATTGATTACAATTAATATCTATTAATTAATTAATATTTTTTGAAAATTAATATTAAATTGATTAAAATTAATATCTATTAATTCTAATTATATAATAAAAGAAAATATAATAATTATTGTACTCGATTATTATTTTGATTCTTATTGGTTTTTATAATAAAAAAGATATAATGTTTTATGAAAATTTTATATGTAAATGCTTTTCCCTGGAATCCTTTGGCATAACTTTCACTTTGGTATTCAATTGAACGACTATAGATGGTTTCCATTCAAGAAATAGATGGACATGAGTGAACTATCACAGTTGTATAAATATTGTAGATATTTAATTAACAAAGTTTACTTTGTTATAAAAAACAGAGATAAATTCTCTGTTTGCTTTGGTTGTCGAGTGTTACGTAGTGATAAAGATGGCTGAATGGCTTTCGATGACTGTCACAAAGCTGACAATCTGTTTTAGTCGATCCAAAGTAACATTTATAGTCGATCTAGAGCTATTTTTACATAGAGTCTAGATGACCGTGTGTGAAATGTCTCGCGTGCCCTAATATAATTTATCAAGTGAAAAAAATCATATCGAAAAGAAGAGAATGTAAAGTAAGTGAAGATTGTAATGATAATAGAGAAAATTATATAATAAAAAATAAAAATACAAAGTAAAATGATAAAATATTATTTTAGAGGTTTATTGAAAAAATAAGAAATTTAGTTTACCATATTTATTTAAAGAAATGGTTTACATAAAAGATTTTTAAAATGATGAAAAAAAAATTCAATAATAAAAGTTTATTATTTTCCTCAATTGAGTGTGATCCTTCTTTGCATTAAACATTTTACATTTAAATAAATAAAGTTTTATAAAATTTTAAATTAAAATATTTAAAATTTATTTATTTTTACCCCCACATATATTTATATATATTATATATATATATATAATTTAATTTTATTATTGAATAATAAAAAGAATGCATAATAATTTATTATATTAATGATATTTAATAAATTATATATATAATTAATTAATATCTAATTAATTTATTAATTAATTTTGAAATGTTTCTTCTCAATTTTATATTTTAAAGATGGACATTTTAAAATTTAATCCAGCAAATATAAATTATTATTCAATTTCACCCCACTATTACCATTTTTTATATTATTGTATAGTATTTCTTTAAAAAAATTATTAAATATTTATTTCTTATTTTTTATATATAATTAATATTCGCTTAAAATTTAAAATTACAAGAAATTCAATATATTCTTATTAAATTGTCATTCATGAAATTTTTATTTGTAAATACTATTCTTTGTGAGTTATAGTTTTTTTGGCATGTGGTATTAGTAAACCATGGTATTTGTCCATGGCATTGTAACAAACCTTATTAATCATTTTAACATTTCCAAGGTAAAGTGGGGTAAATATTCATGGTTAAGAATCTTTTTACACCCATAAGCTTGAGGAATTAGCATCACTATCTCAGACAATTTCATACTGGGGTCACAAGGGGCTCTTGTCACTATATCTTGTCCATGCCTACCTGACAAGGGGCTCTTGTCACTATATCTTGTAGATGCCTACCTGACAAGGGGCCGATTCTGACTTTTATCCCCAAGGGGCCGATTCTGACTTTTATCCCCATATACGTATAAGTAGTGCAGATTTGAACCTCAAATTTGTTGGTACATAACATTAGTGCGGACTTGAACCTCAAATTTGTTGGTACATAACATTTCATTATCACCACACTTGCCGGTGCCTACCTTCCCCATAAGTGAGTAAGTAGGGGGATTTAAAACTTGAATTTGTCGGTACATAACACTTTATTATCACGAAGCTTGTGAATTGAGGCACCCTACCTGGGATAGAGATTCTAGAATTTTAATTTAGCTATCAAAAATTATTAGGTGGATGATATGGACTTAACTTCCATGAAATATTCTTAATAGTAGTCACAAATTAAAGGTTTAGATTTCTTTAAAATGTAGTTATTATTGTTATTGTTATTATCCAATTATCATGACACTTATGAGTTGAGGCAATAGAGATTCTAGAATTTTAATTTAGCTATAAAAAATTATTAGGTGGATGATATGGACTTAACTTCCATGAAATATTCTTAATAGTAGTCACAAATTAAAGGTTTAGATTTCTTTAAAATGTAGTTATTATTATTATTATTATTATCCAATTTTAAGGTCAAGTTCAAGTGATACACCACATTGGTGAATGAGATCCCCTTGTTTGTGGGACAAGAGACCCGTCCAAGTGATACACCACCTCTGCCCCACAATTTCACTGCTACGTTTACCAAGGCATACATATTCTACCCCCCTCTGGTTTTGAACTTGTGACCTCTTAGGAGGAAAGACATATTCTTAACCATTAGGCTCACTCAAGGTGCATTTATGCCCACTCAAAGTGTACTTGATTAAAAACATATAATATATACTTGATTAAAAAAGTATCATACGAATATGAGTTATATTTTTTTTCGGGTATGTGGTATTACTAACCATGGTATTGGCCCATAGTATTCCAACAAACCCTATTTTCAATTTTAAAATCTCTATGGTAAAGTAGGATGAAGCTACATGTTTAAGAATATTGTTACATGTTGTTTTTAGTATGGGTTGACACATATTTCCTTTCTTTGACCCACTAAGGCTTGAACTTCAAACCTTATATATGTATTTAACTCATATATTAAGTTTTCTTATAATTGATAATAATAATAATGATTTAAAATAGAATTATTAATTTAATTAATTTTTATGTTTTTTTAGTTTTACTAATTAAAATATGTTATATGTTATAAGGTAATTTTTTTAATATTAATAATGTTTATCAACTACTTAATTTATATGGCTATATTACTACATAATTTTCTACCATATTTCTCTCTATAATAACAAAAGATTCTATTTAAAAATAATGCCAGTAAATTTCGTTAAAATTTTTTACCTTAACCATTTAATGATTTAATTTCATAAAAATGTATTGCAATTAATTTTCTAACTAACAAACATATAATTAAATTATTTTATCGATAATATAAAATATTCAGATTAAATTTAAAATTTATTTTAATAAAAATTAAAATATTAAACAATTTAATCAAATAAACATATTCACGAGTAAACCAATCATTATTTTCTTACTAAATTCATTGTTGAAAAGTTATAATATAAAACCATGCCCCAAATACGAATAACAATCATTAAATATCACGACTTAAACGTGTGATGATATTAAATTTTCTGAATACATATAGTCATCCTCTTTATTATTATTCTTCATGGCTAAAATGTATATAGCCATGTTGCAATTCTCTATACAAAGATGGCTATCATTAAATTCGTTATCATCCTCTTCATTATTATACTTGATGGCTTAAATGTTGGGAGACATTGCTATTTTTATTCAGTTTGATTTTTTGGAAATATTTTTATGGATTAAATGTTTATTCACATTTTAATTTTTATTAAAGTTATTTTTATGGATTAAATGTTTATTCACATTTTAATTTTTATTAAAGTTATTTTTGATGAGATTTTTTGGAAAATTTTCTGTGAGTTTTTTTATCTTATATTGAAATCTTAAACTTGATGGGTAATCTTTAGGAAAACAAAATACTTTAGAGATTTTTCAACATGCTAAATCTATATATACTATAAAAAACAAGTTTAAATAATACAAATGAACATTTCACCCCAATTTTTTATTCCAAATTCCAACACTCATCTTTAAAATCGGATTTCATTTACATATTTAGCTCACACATTCATCTTGGTTTAATAGAAGATCATAGTTTGAACATACGAGAAAGATTTTCTACATAAAGGAAAATCGATAATTTCATCGTATTTGTCGCATCAAACCTGCCCCTTTCAATGAAATAAATATAATAAGCCTGACCTCTCTCTTCACCATTTAGTGACCTGAAATAAATATAATAAGTCTGACCTATCTTAGTTGATGATCTGACATTGCTGCTCTAGATTGCTCCGACTACCTCTGCCATGTTGAGAGTAATTCACATCAGCATTAGAATTGCCTTTAGCAATTTTTTCTGTCATTCCGCTGCCCTAGGCGTTTGGAGGACAGAGTTCATATGCTAGGATCAATAAATAAGCCTGCTGTTGGTGCTGCCGCTACCTTCCAGCCTTGAAGATTAGCGGGAGAACATTCTACCAGCAACGAAATATGCTCTCATCGCTGTTAATCATTTATATGCTTTTTTGTATAAAAATAATATGCTCCCTGTTGGCCTGCTGATCAGGTTCGACTATTGGCACTGCTGCCTGTCATAAAAAGAATTTAGTGACAAATACCTCCATTGCCTGCTTTTCTCTGTCAACTGATAAATGTTTCTTTTCTTGATACTGCATTTCTTGAACACGAAATACCTCAGAAATACCTGTACTGAAACATAGGTCTTCCAGTCCCTGTCCTGGCTCTTTCTGCCGCAGATTACTCCATTATAGTTCTCTGAGTACCGGTGATTTCTTTCTCACCGTGGCGTATCCCATTCTTGCAGGCATTTTTCTACTCGGAAAGTTTTAAACAGAAAAAAGTTCTGCTTTTGGTCAGCTTTAAAAATAATTTGTCTGGATCGATTTAAACGAACTTATATATGATGGAGTTATTTTTATTTTATTTATTTTAATGGCGGGGTCTTTTGGTTAGGTATTTAAATTTTTTTTATGGTGGGGTTTTTCGGCTAGGTATTTTTAAATTAAGCAGTTTAAACGAGTCACAATTCATTTTAAAAAAATAGGAATTATGGCATGATTTTTGGTAAATTTGGTAGAAATTTTTGAAAATTCAGGATATAGTGGTCAAACTTCAGGGTTTTGGGTACAATGGTGTTCTTCATGGTGCTAAATCCACTTCTGTCATACAAGAAATTATTTAAACACTTACATAGTTAGATTTCTTGAAAGTAAAGGTAAAAATTCTCCCTCCAGCAAACTTATGACTCTGTTACCCTTTTTAAAATGATTCCTTAATCAAACTAGTCAAGAGTGCCTTTTTAAAATGATTCCTTAATTAAACTAGTTAAGAGTTTTCTTTCTTCCACAAAACTATGTGCTTGTATTTGAACAAGAGTTGCATGCAACAAATCTCCCTAGGTTACCCTTGGATTTGCAAATATTGCAACCTAAAATAAAAATAAAAATTTAAGATCTAATTTAATTTTAATCCTAACTGAAATGAGGTTTATAATATGGGTCTCACTAAAGAATCTAGCTTCATAGCTTAACCCTGTAGGTGTAATATTAACATAACTTGATGAATTTCAGTTTGAAAGGCTGAACTGGGTATAGCTCCATTGATTGACTATTATGCACCCAAAATGCACATACTCCTGCACAATGAAAACATATGACATAAGATCAAGATTTGAACTATAAATCTTATGTGTAGATTATGAACTGAGTGAATTTTAGCATTAGATGAGGCTATTGCTTCATCTAGAATTGGAGTAGACTCCTTATATACCCTGTGTGATGCGACGAAAATGGCATTGTCTAAATCTGAGATATTCATTTGAATGTTTTTGGAATATACAAAGGTAAAGAACAAGGTGTAGTTATAGGTGTGGTACTCGACATGGTGTTTTCCCTTCAATTGTGTCAAAGTGAGATAATTGATGTCTTGTTGAGGAGGCCCCAACTAATAGTACATTTAAATACAATAATGATTAGTCAAACCTTGTAGGTTATACTTTGTTTTCGGTTGAAGAATATTCATGTTTTGAATGTGTAATGTTACCTAGTTAGCCTTTGCAATTTCTGACCGAGGAGAATATATTGTATGGTGTGTTTAAATTTAAGTGGAAGTGATCGATCTAAATATTACTAGATCGTAGAGAGGACACACTATAGTTTCCAAATTTTTGTTGGATTATGGATTACGATAGTGTTGATGGTGTTGAATACCACCAACATAGATGGGATATCCCCGATAAAAGGTCCCAACTAGACCTCACACTATTTGGTGTCGGATTCCATTCAGAATATGGCTCGATTTTTGTTTACTTAAATATATGCCTTAGCTTTAGCTATCAGCACGAGAGAGAAGTGCAATTGTTCTTTTGAATGAGCAAGCTAGTATGCCTTGTGAATGGTCAATTGCTGATGTATCAAATTTCTTCTACTACAGAGAAAAAATTAAGTGAGCCTCTAAGAGAGAAGCAATAGTACTACCCTCGTGGAGGCACAAGTGAAATAGAAAGGTTCATCTAACATCAAGAGAAATAATTAGTGAGGATGCGACGATCATTATAAATGTAACAACACATTTCTGACAAGGAGTACCAGAGTAACCAAAATAGTTCAACTAAACCAATACTAATGAAAGAAAACATAAACCATAAACATTCAAAGAATAGCATTAGAGACATTGACAATCCATGTGTGAAAACATGTTGGCCTAGAAGGCTTCCATATTAAGCAAAATTCCCAAGATAGATAAATTCTTATGCAACTGGCTCAAAAAATAGAAGAAGAGATAGATAAACCACTTTAAAATAAGCCTTTTTGATGCAGAAACCTCCTTTACATTACACAAACAAATAATTATTGGATGATTCAAATGGAAAAGCCTCATTTCTATATATACGAGTTTAAGGGGTCACAAATTCATCAGAGACGACATAACAATAATAATATGGGGACTACATCGGTAGAAAAATAACAATAAGGGGGCTAAACTAATAATAATGAGGGAATACACTTGTGTTTTATGGACCTAACATGCACCTATCCTTAGAAAAAGTGTTGTCCTCAACACTTGAGTAATTTTAGATGCTTTTGTATAAAATTACCATCCTCCCATGTGGAATCTTCGGTAGGTATGTTCTTCCACTTAATGAGATACTATGAAATTAATCGATTTCATAGCTGTCAAGTTCTTGTTTCGATGACTACTTGAGGTTCCAATATGATTTTTCCTTTGTTGTTAATTTCTGGCAATATTGTTTGAACTGGGAGTTTTCCACCTATGACCTTCTTTGAGCATGAACCATGGAAAACTGGGTGCACTCGGAAAGACATAGGATGCTCCAATTTGTATGCTACATTACAGGATCCTTGCCATCAAACTTCCTCATATCGATCTTTGGATTCTACAATTTTGTTGCTACAAACAGGCTCCCGAATTGTATCTCAAACAGGAGACCTTAGGAAAATTGTTGTAACTTTCTCTTTGAGCATCGCATTCAAACTTCGTAAAGAGTGACAAAAAGAGGATGGGTTTTAGTTTATTGGGTATCATTTTTAGAGAAGAAGGTCGAAACACAGTGACATGTGGCACTTTATAGATTTTTTCTCTCCGGAAAAATTATATAGTCAGGTCATCTTGGGATATTAGGCATAGCACTTTCTTGCATAATCAAATTTTGATTATACTTGCAGCATTGGAAAGTGAACTCAGACAGCTATCATAGGACACAATTTTAGGCCTTGGAGATCCGAAATTTCAGAGATACATGAGATTCAATATCGAGCTCCTACAAATCAAAAAAAGGTGTGCAGTATTTTTCAAAATTTTCTTAAGTTTTGTTTGAAAAATTAGTTTGACGTGATTCAAATGGAATAGT